>SNQJ01S0011598.1:18868-55842 GCA_010110895.2 Picea sitchensis
GTGAGAGGGAAGACGAGGTCCAGTTAGCACACCCCAATCAAAATGGATGGCCTCATAACTTGGAGGGGATTCTATGGGAGAAGGAGGAATAGCCCCCGGCATGGTAGATTTTGTATCAATGAGAAAAACACGGGAAATATTGGGTTTACTCTCGAGCGGGAGAGTAGGATCGACCGATGATGAAATTGAATTGACCACTTGGGTTGCATTCTCCAAGGGGAGAATGGGGTCGACAGACGAAAATGGATCGACCACTTGGGTGACACTCTCTAATGGGAGAGGGGGATCAACTGAGAATGGGATCGGATCGAATGATTTAGTTTCACTCTCTGAGGGGAGAGCGGAATTGACTGAGTATGTTATCATATCAACCACTTTGTCAACTAGTTCAACTAAGGATGTGACCAGATTGAAAACATGATCAACCAGATTAACCGGTGAAGGGACCAGAGTGATCATTCCATTAACTATAGGGGGGTCAAGAGTAATCTTGTGATAAACAACTGGAAGTTGAGGCTGTGAAACAGTCATGTCTTCCAGTAATTTCGAGGCTTCATCCATACGAGGGAAAAGGTGAGTGAGATGACTCCCTTTGCATAACATGCACGGGAACTTGACTCTACTTTTCTTCTTCCCAATGGTATCTTGACTAGTCGATGGGAAGTCATCAGCATGTTGTTCAGAGGCTAACGACATGGGTTGGCAAGGATGTGTAGACCATGCTTCTATAACCTCAGATAGACCAGGGCATTCCTTAAGAAGATGGCTACCTTTACAAAGCCTACAAGGGTACTTGGGGTTATGAGTTGTTTGGGTGATCTTGACATCATCAACACTCCCAACACGATTAACAATAATTGGTTGCTTTCCAACATGTTTGACAGTGGTTGGAGGTATTTACCCTTGTTTATCTTTCTTCTTCTTAATATTTCTTTTCTTTTTCTTCTTATTCATCGAGTTACTAGATTCAACACTTTCACTCGACGAAGAAGATGAAACAGAAGGAAACCTTGCAAGCGAAGAAGGCGAAGAAGACCTTACTGGTGAAGAAGGTGAAGGATCAACATGAGGTTGATATTATTGGGGGAAAGTGCTTATGACCGAAGCACTTACTGCATTTGGTATTACCTGAGTGGAAAACAACCATACCAATAATCCAATTGTGAGACCTGGAAGGCTCAAAGTATCGATGTGAGGAGGAACAATGTTTCCGTAAGAAGGAAAAACAAAAGGTTCCCCTGGGAAAGGGGTTCCTTCATTGTTCATTCCAGGAACTGATGCCATGAAAATAGAGATCCAATTTAGAGTCCACCAAGGAAAACAAACAACACACGCTAAAAATCTAGTAAGCAAGAAAGAAAACAAAACCTTCTCACAATGAACGCACTAGTTAGTGATGAAATCCAACGTCACGAGAACAAAGTAATAAGGGGATGAGATAGAGTGGGTGGAAAAGTTACGTTGATGACCTACTTAATGGACTTACACCCTAGTGCAAGCTCCCACACATAATCGTGTGTATACTCTCCAAGGAGCCCGAGTGAGTTTGGCCAACGTTGATTCCAGGTACCATGAATACTTGCCCCTCCACAGTGACCTTGTGTAAAGACCCTAAATATATAGGCCACTAAGGTTACTAATCACTACAGTGATGCCTGGGTAAACAGTGGACAGTCTGATCCACATGCAAGGGCAGGGTATCTAGCCTGAGATCAACTTGAAAGGCTTCCACTCATCATTGTGGGTATACCTCTCAAGCGACCCCCATAATATTCCCAACCTCTACACCAAGACCAACAAAGAAGGGTGACTAACTCTACTAGTCTCAATGCGACCTCGTGATTGACCCTCATGTTAGAAGGGCTTCCTAGGACAAAATGTAATAAGTTGATTTAACCGCTCCATAACTCAAGAATCTATGTTTGTTTGCAACTTTGGAAAGTTATCTTTCACACCTATTCCAAATCCCTACAACTAATCTAATGTAGATTTTCTACAACTAATCTTCGGTCTGCGAAATTGGATATTCTGGGTTCGATCCCCAGTGGAGTCACCAATTTTTTTATTGGATAAATCGGTAGGTGTAGACACTAACAGATCTCCCTAGATCCACTTGGATCTAGAACAAAATAGGACAGGACATGACTCTTTCCCTAAGTTGTAATCATTGAATGTACTAATAAGGAGGAATGAGTGGCATACCTTTATATCGCTTCCTTAGGTCTTTGTTGGTCCCGCTTCACTCCAGTTCTCTTGTGAAATCAGGTCCAAAACAACACACACCAACCAAAGTGAAGACAACAAAGTATATTGAATGTTAACCTATGCATATGATCAAGTATTTATGCAATAAAACAAGAGTGATTTTATGGGAAAGGGACATGTCGTTGTATTATATTAAATGAAAGTAGAATATTACAACCGGATCGCCTTGATGGTGCAAGCTTCCTTTCAGTGACCCTTGGTTCCAAAACACATGCTTTCTCTACAATTGCATGAAGAAGATCCAATACAACTTGATAGCCCAAATGGAGTCTTCAAGCTTCTATCCAAGTAGAGTTCCTCACACAATTCTTTCACCAATTCTTCATTCAATCTTGCTTAACCTTTTCCATGAGAATCCTTTCAATATATAGGAGAACGAGATATGGTTAAATGGATGAGGATGATCCCACCAAATCTGAGAAGTCAATATAATTCCAACCATGCGAATGCGAACTCATTTTCTAGAAGATTCCCTTCTAGAACCTTCGTGACCTCTTCTCTTTTCCAAGATTAAAAACAGGTTCATACCCTACCTATAGAGAAGACTATGAACATTTTTCACCCTAATTATGGGTTGCCTACAAGAATCAAGGATTTTCACACCCTATAACATAGGCAGCCTGCGACTTCATCCTAAAAATGTGTTTTTTGGAAGAAGGCAGCAGTCACTTTTCTCAGGCAAAAAGTCCTTGATGGGAGCTTGAATACATCACTGTAGAGACATCACCAGAGTGACCAAAATCATGTGTAACAATGGACTAGGTCATTTCATAGACAAACAGACACCAAATCCCATTAATCGTGTGCAAGGATCTGCGTGGAAGTGGAACTTGAAGTCAGGCTTCCAGAAGTTGTCAAGCTCACGGTGGGTGCATGGCATCATTTTCAAAAACTATATTATGAACAACTTCCATTCAAATTTAGAAGCTGCCATGAATATGGTCATTTTCAAAGAAACTTCCCAAAGTCCCAACCGTCAGACAAGGAGGAAGGAGAAGGATGGCAACAGGTCAAAAAAGGCAAAGCAACCCTTAAACTGAAAGAGAAGAAAAATGAAGGCCTTGCTACAAATCCTCCAACCATTTCTAAAGCTCAAGAAACACATAAGGAAGCCTCATCCTCAGGAAATAGCTTCAAGGCCTTGGAAGTACAGGAGAAATACCCAAAGGAGAAGGAAAAAGGGGACGCAGCCACCGATCCAGTATCCCCTAAAGAAACCCCCAAGGAAAATGAAACAGAAGAAGAACACATCAGCCTTGGTTCACAATCCAAAGATGATTCATATGTTGGAGAAACGTAAACAAGCAACTCCCAAGACACACCGAAAAAATCCACCATATGAAGGAAATATAATAAAAAGGAAAGATAATAAAAAACCTACATGGACGTCCTGCAAGGGTCCCAGAAAACACTCAAAGGAATAATAAACACCTACACCACAAGAAATCAAGGCCAGGCTCCAAAGGGAGCCACCACATCCCAAGCAGGTAAGTAATGAAGCACGTCTCCTGGAACTGTAGAGGGTTAGGCAGTAAACTAAAAGAAGAATCCTTGAAAGATATCATTCACATGACAATGACTGATATCCTTCTAATCCATGAGATGAAATTGGAGGACTCTGATCTCCTCCAAGCAAGAAAAACCTTTTATAAAAAAGGCCAAGGAAAATTAGTGAGTGCAAGAGGTGCCTCAGGGGGAATCGACACCTTTTGGGATAGCTCAAAGTTCGAACTACTAGAAGAATAAAGTAGCATCCACTGGATCTTCACCAAGCTCCTCCACAAAGACTCTAGTCATCAAATAAGTCTTTTCAACCTTTATGTTCCATTTCTTTTTTCAGAGATTTTTTTTTTTTGGGACTCCTTAAAGTCCTTCCTGAGCCTGCACAACCCCAAGAATATCATAATAGTAGGGGAACTCAATATTACACTCTCTTTAATGGATAAAAAATGGGGCTCCCCGGTCAGAGATTCAGCAAGAGAGTGGGTGAAAGACCTCATACAGGATTGGGACTTGGAAGATATCAAACAAGCCAAAGGGAAGTACAGCTGGTAAAATAAAATATTCAGTTTGGGTCACATTGCAGCATGCCTGGATAAGTTACTCGTCCAATCTACCTTCCTGGCCCTCGGACTAGTGGCTACATCCAAAATATTTCCCAACTGTGTCTCAGAGCATAAGCCTATCATCTTGGATCTCTCTCCAGAAAAAAACCTTGGCCCCATCCCATTATAATTTAGCCTGATCTAGATTCAACAAGAGGGGTTTCACGAGATTGTTTCCTTCACCTGGAGTGAGTAGGTCCAAGGATCCCTATTCTATGTGTGGGAAGAAAAACTACAAGCCCTCAAGAGATCCCTAAAAAGTTGGGCTAGATCCATCAAGTCCCCAACTTCCAAGAGAAAAGATGCCCAGGAAGATCTCAAAATCCCTCAATTGGCCCTATAAGAGGCCGCAGTGACTCAAGAGTTGTTAAACCAAGAATTCGATCTCCAAAAAGTGCTTCACCATGCATGTAGGGAGGAGGAAGAATACTGGCACCAAAAATCCATAAGTCTCTAGCTTCAAGATAGAGACAAGAACACGAGCTATTTCCACAAGCAAGTGAAAGCTCGAAAGAACTTTAAAGAGGTCAACGAAATCCAATTTCAGGGGCAAGAGATAAAATATTTTGAAGGCATAAATCAATCTGTACATGAATTATTCAAAGACCTATACTCAGCTCCATTTGAGTCTCCCATTGATCCCATCTCTTATCCCTTGTCTCTAATCCGTCAGCTAGTGCAGAATGAGGAAAATTGAGTCTAACAGCTCCAATACAACTGCAAAATCTCAAGAAAGTGTTAGATCACATGGAATTTTATAAGGCGCCTGGGCCTGATGGCTTCACAACTCTCTTCTACAAATCCTCCTAGCCAATCATCATGGACGATCTACTAAGAATGGTCCAGAAATCCCAAAACTGTCTCAAAATCGGGGGGAGCACAAACTCAACTTTCTTAGCGTTGATTCCAAAAGAAAAAGGGGCGAGAAAATTTAGTAGATTATGTCCAATATCCCTCTACAACACAAGCTACAAATTGGTCACCAAAATCATCACCAACAGGCTCAAGAAAATTTTGCTAGGCATCATCCTAGAAAACCAATGTGGCTTCATCAAAGGGCGCCAAATTTTGGACAATATAGTGTTGGTCCAAGAATAAATCCACTTGAGCTGTCAGAACAAAGAAAAAGGTATGGTTATTAAGCTATACTTAGCCAACACATTTGATAGAGTTAGACATGATTTCCTTTTCAAAGTAATGGAGAAAATGGGTTTTGCTCAAAATTTCATAAACTGGGTTAAAGCTTGTATATCCTCTCCTTGGATTTCCCCATTGGTGAATGGTCGATCAATAGAGTACTTTGAAGCCTCTAGGGGTTTGAGGAAAGGATGTCTGTTGTATCCTCTTCTATATGCCATCCAAGCATCAGTTCTAATCTTCCTACTGGATTACTATCAGTAGATCTGTTCCCTATTAGGAATATGAATGGTGAAAAATGTCAAAGACATCAATAATGCATAGTTTGCAGATGAGACCCTTCTTCTTGGAGGAGCTAGTGTCCTCTCAATGAGGAATTTTAAGCAGGAGATCGACTGGTACAAAGAAGTCTCAGGTAGAAAAATCAACTACCAAAAAAGAAAATTCTATAGTTGGAATTTCTCACCAAGAGAGATGCTTGAAATCACCAGAGCATTAGAAATGGAAGGCTCGGTGACCTGTGATCCATTCAAGTACTTGGGAATTCCATATTTCAAATTTCCCCCCAAGTTCTCCCATTGGCTTCCCCTTCTGGACAATCTGAAGCTCTACATCCAAGCATGGGGAGATACATGGTTAAATCTCATAGGGAAAATGGTTCTAATGAAATTTGTCCTGACAAGTCTCCCTATCTATCAAAACTCAATACTTCTTGCGCCAAAAACCATCGTTATCAGAATAGATTCCTTACTTAGAATATTTATGTGAGAAGTGTTATCACTCCAAGAAACTCTTTGGGGTTGTAAGCCAAATATGATTGGTAACTTAAGACAAGATAATTTAGATATGGTTGGACCAATGGGATAACTCAATAACTAATTAAATGGACAACTCATTATACATTCAAATAAGACGGTGATTTTAGAGATCAATAATCAAACAAAATAGTTTAAACAGGGTATGAAGAATACTAATATTGATAACCAAATACAGTAAGGTGCAGGATCATACAAGACAACAAGGATGTTCTTCAATTCACGTTTATGAGCTTAATAAAGAGATGATAGTCTTTAGAACCTAAAACAAACTGAATTCAAGTGCAGAGAGACAAAGTACATAACCAATCTGATATTGAAAACAAAAGGAAACTATGATTCTATTATCAAATAAGAGTTTATTACAGTAGAAAAATGTATCCAATATTGAACCCTGATATCTTAAAAATATAGTCATTTATAGCCTTTACAACAAGCCTAAGATCCTGGAAAATTGGATCTGGATATCTAAATATAGAAAGTAAAACTAACTTTATACAATTTGATAATCAAAAACTAGTTTCTAGGACTCAAACTGTCTTCTTAGTCGATCCTTGACATCTGGTCTTCGTCACTTCTATGACTTTGATGTGCCGTGGAGGGAAAAGACACATGTCTTCTATGGCTGGAAATATTTTAACAACTGTAACCAAAACTTTAGTTGACCAAGTAAACGTTCAACCCCAAAATATCCATGAATCTTTGATACTCAATGTTTCTTGATTTGGTGATTAATCTTTTGATACTCTCTTACCCTTTTAATCACTCCAAAATCACTTTGTTCCAGCTTATCTTTCCAAAATTCTCTTTCTGTAGTTTCACCAGCTATTTCGCCTTACGATTTTCTAATTAGCTGGTGAAAGCTCTGCTTTTCATCATCTAACTTTTTATAATTTCTCCTTATGTGCTGGTGAAAGCTCTGTTTTGGTCAAAAAGGAAACCCTTCATATTCAAAACTATTGTTCCAAAAACAACTCAGTGTTCTCTTGATTTCTCTCCCTACAAATTAATAGAATAATGGGCCAGTACCTATAAATATGGATGTGTATTAATCTTTTCCTTCAAATTTGTTATTTTCCTCTTGAGGCATTTTTCTAACCACCATAAGATGTTATAATCCTTGGTGATTTTACTCTTCCTCTTTCTGTCTTTAACACTTTCACGAGATAGGTTCTCAAAAGATGCATTTGTCTTTGCAAAATTATCTGATAAGGATTTATATCTTGCCTTTATCACTATTTCCAGAACCTCTTGTTGTGTCATTACCTCTTTCATCTCTTTAATCTTTTGTGATTTCTTATTTCTTGAGGTTTCACCTTCATCTTTGGGAGTAAGAGCTTCATAGTCCTATGAAATTTCCATGGACTTCTATTTACTTTTGATGGCTGGAATTTCATCTTCCCTTTCTGGATCTGTATCTGAATCTGTGCATGGAAAATTGAGAACATTTGTCTTTTTCAATGTGGATTTCTCTGAGTTTGTTTCAAAATATAGTTTATTTTTTTCTCTCTTGGGCTTTATGCTAGAAATTTTGTCCTCTGGTGGTCTTTGGAGAGCTCTCCTCCTCCTTGAGCTACTCTGAGGAGTTGAATACTTTTTCCTTGCTTCCTTCTGCTCATTTATAGGTTGAGTTTAGGTCTCGAAACCTTCCCAGAAAAGAAAGTGCTACCAATTTCTTTCTCTTCGTCCCAGTTCCTCCAAAATGATCAATTTAATCAGGCCATAATGACAAAGGGAATTTTTTATTCTTAGAGGTTCACCTCTGATCTTTTTACATACTTTGGTTAGGCTCTTGTGAAGGAAGAAAAGAAAATTCATAAGGTTGGTCCCTATGAAGTGATCTGGAAGTCTGAAATGATATAACATTAACTTGTCATACCTGCCTTCTGAGGTTAAGTAAAGTTGAATGCCTTTGAACAGATCTTGTTATTCATCTTCCAGGTAAGCAATAGGGATGATTTTCTTCCAGGTTAATCCTCTAAATTTTGCCTTGAGGTATACCCTGAAATCTAAGTTCTTGGTCACTATTGTTTTAAACCAACTTTGGCCTATTTTGGGTAAGCTAGTTGTTGTAGCGATGGAAACTTCATCAATTATCATCTCTAGAGAGCCCACGATAGATTTATTTCCATCATATGACTTGGAAAAGACTTTTGTTATTGCCTGGTGATAACCGTGCTGTAACTTTTCCACATAAGTCATGCAACCTGCATCTAAGAAACGCTTCTTCACATCTAGATAAGGCTACAAAAATGAAAGATTATCTAACTCTTTCCTCAGTAGCAACCCTCTTTGCTTCCTCGCCATATGAAACTTGAACGTTGGTCTATTTTCACATGGTTGACATGGTAATTTTCTTGATACAGAAAAATATGGCATTGGTGAAAGCTCCCTGTGTTATCAATTAGAAAATGAAACCTCATCATAGAAGTCTATGAACACTGTGAGTTCAAAACAAGAGATGTTGATTTGATGTCCCCGGATAGCTGGTACTTTCTTTCCTCTGTCTCCAGTGATGATTGAGAGTTTTTCACCTCAAACCCTCCCCTTCTTGTCACATGAAAATCATGAGCACGATATTCCATAATGTCCTGTTAAAACGTGAACAAACGGTATCATCATCATCATTTGTTTCGACTAGCTTGTCATAATGATTATATGACGCGTGTCTGGCGTGTCCCTTTTTTATTTCCGGAGTTATTGAAGAGAAATCCGTGTTTATCACTTTCACCATCTTGCTTGCCTGTGGGGAGTACACCTTAACCGTTGAAACCTGAGACTTTCACCAGCTAACATCAAATTCACAACATATGTTAGCTATTGAAAATATTTTTCATAAAATTTTGAAACGACCTTTTGAGGATCAATTTATTTCTAGGATAAAATCTTAAATCCTATGTTTTGACACTTCTAAAATCTAAAAATTTATATAGAATCCTATTAATGACCATGCTATCACCTACAAAATGGAGCAAATTGACTGATTCATTTTGGGATATAACATTTGGCTCCAACTGGGATGGATACCTCCCTGTGAGGTCACCAAGGACCTAGTTAGACTTAGTAGCCTTTATTACAACTTGAAATCGAAAATGATTTTTCTCAGTACCATTGGGCGTGGATTTATTGACGACCAAAACAAAAACAAAAACAAAAACTGAAAAGAATACGTACAAATAAAATAGGGCTTTAAGGAAAGCCTCATGAAAAGTAGGGTTTCAGAAAACGCTTGTTGAAAGGGCCACCTAATACTTCTTCACCTGCAAGATCTTGAAGGACAAAGGTATTATTTTGTTGAACGACTGTTATGACAAATGGACCTGCCCATAGAGCATCAAATTTTCCATTTTTTCCCTTTTCCTTCCTTGCTACATCCCATTTCAGAATCAGCTCCCCTGCCTTGAAAGTATTTGCCTTAACTTTCCTGTCAAAAATTTCCTTCATCTTCATGTGGTGTAACTCTGTCTTTTCCAAAAGTTTCTCTGTCTCTTGTTGCAACTCTACCAGATTGTGGATCCTCCTAGTTAGATCATTTGGTTCAGAGTCAACTTCTTGTAAAAACTTTGCAACTGGCAGTGCAAGTTGAACAGGAAAGATGGCTTTAGTTCCGTATACTAACTTGAAGGGGGATGTACCAATTGAATTTTTATTTGTAACCCTGTCAGCCCACAAAGAAAATTTCAACTTGGAATCCCAGCCCTTGGTATTTTGTTCAAGCAACTTCTTTATGATTCTGACTAAACTCTTATTCGATGACTCAGCTAAGCCATTTCCTTGTGGATAGTAAGCAATAGAATGTACTAGATGAATTCCCATCTCTTCACATAATTTTACCAATTTTTTTATCATTAAATGCAACAGCGTTATCGGTGACTATTCTCTTAGGGAAACCAAATCTGGGGAATTTGTTTTCTTGCAAAAAATTAATTATGATAGTGTGATTAGCATTTCTTGTTGGAATGGCCTCAATCCATTTGGTAAAATAATTAGTGGCAACAAGGATCCATCTATGTTGATTGCTAGAAGGCGAGTGATTCTCACCTATGAAGTCCAGTCCCCATTGCTAGAAAGGACCTGTGACTACAACAGGTCTGAGGGGGAGAGATTTTAGTTGTTGTTCGCCTACAAATCTTTGGCACTTATCAAATGTTCTCACAAATTCACACACATCTGAAAATAAAGATGGCCAATAATAACCAGCTCTTAGAATTTTATGAGCGATAGTTTTCCAATAGTGATGTCCTCCACACTCACTATTATGAAATTCATTCATAATTTTAGCTGATTCTTCTTGGTTTATGCACCTCAATAGTATCCCTATTGGATTTTTCCATAACAATAAGTTGTCATTAATGCATAGATTTATGGCTTTGAGATTTAAGGCTCTCCCCTGTGTTCTTGTCAAACCTGAAGGAACTGATAAAGTCTGTAGAAAATATAAGATGTGGTTGTACCATTCACAGTTAGCTAGGTGAGGTGAAACCCACAATTTCTCACTTCCTTTGTCCTCCGAAGACTGAATATTTTCTGGATTTACAGTCACCAAATTTATCTCAAGCAACTTACAATTTTCTTCTGCAAGAATATTGGCAAGGCCTTGACCTTTCACAAGTTTTGTTGGCTTGATCTCGACATCAAATTCAATTAACTTTGCTATCCACTTACTCCTTTTTCCATCTATATCAGGTTGTATAAGCACATCTTTAACTGAGCTTGATGGTACATAAGATATTACCTTGGCTTGAAGGATGTAAACTCTGAAGGATTTTAATGACTTGATGAGTGCATATGCTTGTTTTTCCAATGGTTCATACTTCACTTCATCATCTCTCAAGACTTTACTGAAGAAGGTGACTGGCTGCTCCTGATCATCAACATTTCTATGCAATAGTACAACTTCAATTGTGTCTTTTGAAGCAAATGAAAAGATATAAAACTCCTTCTCAAAGTCAAGGCTGATTAAAATAGGGGCTGTCATAATGGCTTATTTGATAGCATTGAAGGAGTGTTTAGCTTCTTTTGTCCATCTTACTTCCCAATTCTTTCTTAGCATACAAGTGATGTGCTTTGTAAGTTCTACAAAGTTTTCTATAAACCTCCTAATAAAGTTTATAGTTCCAAGGAAAGACTGAATATCCTTTTTTGATCTAGGAAGAGACAATTTTCTAATGGCTTCTACTCTTTTTGGGTCAGTCCTTACCCCATTAGATGAAACAATATGTCCAAGAAATTTCCTTTCTTTGAGTGAAAAATTATATTTCTTAGGATTAAGAGAAATGCCATACCTTCGGCATTTTAGGAATGTCTTCCTCAAGTGTTGCAAATGATGTTTGTGGCTGCTTGAAAAAATAGTTATGTCATCAAGATATATCAAGACAAATTTGTCTTTTTCTCCAATGAATGTGATGTCCATTTACCTCTAGAATTTTGCTTCCTCATTCATCAATATGAAAGGCATCTTTCTGTACATAATTGTACCCCATGGAGTGGTAAAGGTAGTATTTTCTCTATCGTCTAGATGGACAACAATCTGATTGTATCTAGAGAACCCATCAATAAAGGACATCACCATTGATCCTGACACCTTCTGGAAAATATGTTCCATCTTGGGAAGTGGGTAATTGTCTTTCCTAGAACACTTATTCAAATTTCTGAAATCCACACAGAGTCTGATCTCTCCATTTTTATTTCTGATAGGTACAAGGTTAGCAATCCAATCTGAGTTTCTAAGAGGTATAATAATTCGGGCATCCAATAGCTTCTTGATGTCCTTTTCCATGGTAGGCAACAACATAGGACTGAAAGATCTAAGTTTTTTCCTAAATGGTTTTTTATCTTTGTTTAAAGGAATCTTGTGTTGAATTATCTCAGTGTTGAATGTCTTTAAGTCATCATATTGCCAAGTGAAGATATCAGAAAATTCTTTTAATAACTCACTGTAATCAACCCTTTTTTTTTAAGCCATATGGGAAGCTAAGTTGACATATTTAGGATCTTGTTCACTGGCTACATTATACTTAAAAACTTATGAGTCCTCTTCCTTCTTTTCCATTTTGACAGCCACATCATTATTATCAAAAAACTTTTATAAAGGGACCAACCCTTTAGGGATTATGCTAGTGGACAATTGAACTATTTCATGTGTTGCAATTTTACTTCTGAGATTTGGCTTCTCAACTTCCTCATCATGTTCATTTTCCAAATCAATTTGCAAATCTGCAAACTCATCTATTACTGCAAGAAATCTGGAGAGTTTGGCATCATCCTCGAAAACCTTCCAAAAATTTACATTGTTAGGGAGTGATGGCCTATACTTTACTTGGATTTCGTAATTCAATTTAGGGGTGAGAGGAGGTATAAAAGAACAGGATGATACATCTAATGAGTCAGCCTATTCATTCATTGCTCTGGGTATGTATGAAATTTTGAAATCTGTAAAAGTATGGATTGCTCTCAAAACTTCATCTCTATAGGCTTTCAGCCTAACATGTTTGGCTTGGAAGGATTTGTTTACTTGCTGAATGATTAAATATTCATCTCCGAGTAACTGTAGTCTTTGAATCTTCATCTCTTTGGCTGCATTTAATCCCAGGAGAAGTTCCTCATACTCTACAATGTTGTTAGTCACTTAAAAATCAAGTTTAAATGACAAGTGAGTAGTTTTCTTCGAAGGAGAAATTAACACCACCCCTGCTCCTACTGATTCGTTAGTACAAGTGCCATCAAAGAACATGGTCCAAAGGTCACCTTCTGCTACTTCTGTGGACTGAACTATGGTCTTTCTAAGCAACAATGAATCTGGTAATGAATCATCAATTTGTAATATGCAAGATCCCATACCTATTTCAACTGAGTAAATAGGATGGTTGGCTGGATTTTGTTCATCACTGATAACATATGCAAGTTGTGACTCCCTGTATAGTCTTTTTTTTACCCCTCCAAAAATGGGAATAGTAGCATATGAGAGGTCCATTTGAAGAGTTCCACCTAGCCTGTTCATCCACGATCTTGATAACAAGAATCCAAATTTAGGCGGGATCTTTACTACTACTAAATCCATAACTTTCTGAGAGTCAAAAGAGAAAAGATCATGGTATGACTTGGTAATTTCTAATCCAAGATCATCCATAATCACCTTTTTCATTAAGTTGTGAGAAGCACCAGAGTCTAATAGATAGTTATGTAATGTTTTGTCATGAATGTTCAGAGAGATATAAAAAGGTGGACAATTTTCATCTCTATATTCTATCATTTGGCCCAAAATAATGGTTGGCTTGTCATCATATATAGTAAGAATATCAATAGAGGGGGATATGAACTTGGGGTCAAGAGTTTTGAGGATATCTCTCTTGAACGTTTCATTCTTCATTAACTCAACCAAAGGGATGGGGATTTTAATTTTCTGTATTTCATCCTCGAAATTGAAAGAATAAGAGGTTTTATCAACAACTTTTACCTCATTTGAAGGATCTTTCAGAACACTTTGTTGGTCATTTGGAGTCTGATTTTTCTAAATTTGTTGTTTGGCAGGGACAACGGTCTTCTTTGGAGAATTAGGTGTGTTTACTTTTGAAGAGGTTGTTTGTTGATTCTTTGATATCTGATCCTTTTGCTTGACAAAGGCAAAAATATTCTTAGGAGAAGCTGGTGCATTTTGTTGGGAAGTATTTGACTTAGATCTTAGATTATATGTGTTCTTCTCTTTTATTTGAAAAAGACCATTATCAATAGAAATTTCATCTATCTGTTCGATCATTAATGCCTCTTCATAGTCATGTTGTGTCGGATAAGACTTACATGTATCATCCCCAACACAGTGAATATTATCCTCTCCATCTTCTTGATAATCACCTTCATCTTCATCCATCACGACATTTTGAAGAGGAGCCTTTATCCTCTGATCCTCAGTAGGATTTCTTTCTCTCTGCAAAATCTGCATTGGCTGATTATTTCTTCTGAAGTTGTTTGTATTCTGATTGGGGTTTCTACTTGCATAATCATAAGTACCCCTTCCCTTGACATGTTGCTTGTTTTCAATTTTTAGTTTAGATATCTCAGAGGTCAAAGACTCTAACATTTTAACCATTTTATCTAATTTTGGATTAGCATTAGATGAAGAAGAAGCTTCATCTCTTGGCTTTCTTCTATTAATGTTTCCCTTCAACTTATGAGAAACCAATATATTTGATTCCACTTCAAGGGAAGAATATTGCATCAGGGATAGTGTAGGTGACCTCCTTTCTCTCAAAAACAAATAGAACTCTGAGTCAAGTGAATTGGAATATGTGATTTTGGTAGAGGCATCTGAAGGTTTTATCTCAACTGGTATTTTACTGTACATTCACCATTCTCTTTCCTTAAATTTTCAAATTCATTAATATATTACAAAAAATCCCTTCTATCACCCCAGTGTTTCAAAAATATATCATCCAATTACTCGATGCCAGCTATTGAATCAACATGTAGTTATTTGAACCATTTCCTAGCATGGCCATCTAAGCTTTGGACAAACACGCGGGTCCAAACATCTTCCTCCTCAATGTTAAGGTTTTCAGCATAACTGTAGAAGGCCTCTATATTTTCTTCAGCAATCACATCACCTTCACCTATGAATTTGGGCATATACTTCTGATAGTCTCCTATCAGCATAGTTGATATTGGATTTGGCAATATTAGTGGTGCATACCTAACAGCTAGGATTTGTTGCATCTTGGTCAAAGGAGGGGGTGCAGCCATAATGAATGGGGATGAGAGAGGTGATAGTCTTCTCTCTAATTCCTCATCACTGGGGGAATTTAATTTTAAAGAAGGTGAATTCTCTAATGGGAAAGAAGTCTGATATGAGGATCTATAGAAATTTGCAAGTTGTTCAGCCAAGTTTTCTTCACCTTTAGTAGACAGCTCTTGAAGAAGATGTTCTACAACAAGGAGGCTAGTGTAAATGTTTATATGATATTCTTTTTGCTGTGAATGAAAGGACTTAAGAGAGGAAGAGCTATGATTTCTTTCTAAGGCCTTAGATGACTCTTCAACCAAATTTGAATCTATCAATTCTCTAGCAATGACATTTTCCTTTTGATAAGAAATAATTGATTCTTCTACAGTGGTTATAGTTTCTTTTTCACTGACAATCTTAGTGGAAGAAGATTCAATGTTTTCTATAGTATATTTATTATAACTAAAGAGAGGATTACCTTCAGTGCCTAATTTTGAATTTTGACCTTGGAATAATTTTCCTCTCCTGAGAATTAGTTTTGGGTTGGGCACTGGTGTGACAAGTGATTCTTGTAGATTCACCCTGGTACTGATCCTCTTGGGAGCCAGGATGAACTTGTGGAGTCACCAGATAGATAATTACAACCAATTTAATGTCTAATATTTGTCCATCATCAAATATCATCTCTATGTTGTTTATCCCAGGAAAGTTGAGCTTCAGTCTCGGTTCCCTGACAACGACGCCAATTTTTTATCACTCCAAGAAACTCTTTGGGGTTGTAAGCCAAAAATGCTTGGTAACTTAAGAAAAGATAATTTACATATTCTTAGATCAATGGGATAACTCAATAACTAATGAAATGGACAACTCATCATACATTAGAATAAGAAAGTGCTTTTAGAGATCAATAATCAGACAAAATAGTTTAAACAGGGTATGAAGAATACTAATCTTGATAACTGAATACAGTAAGGTGCAGGGTCATACAAGACAACAAGGATGTTCTTCAATTCAAGTTTATGAGATTAATAAAGAGATGACAGTCTTTAGAAGCTAAAACAAACTGAATTCAAGTGCAGAGAGATGAAGTACATAACAAATTTGATATTGAAAACAAAAGGAAACTGTGACTCTATTATCAAATAAGAGTCTATTACCGTAGAAAAATGTATCCAAGATTGAAACCTGATATATTAAGAAGATAGGCATTTATAGCCTTTACAACAAGCCTAAAATACTAGAAAATTGGATCTGGATATCTAAATATAGAAAGTAAAACTAACTTTATACAATTTGATAATCAAAAACTAGTTTCTAGGACTCGAACTGTCTTCTTAGTCGATCCCTGGAATCTAGTCTTAGTCACTCTGAATCTGATGTGTCGTGGAGGGAAAAGACACATGTCTTCTGTGGCTGGAAATATTTTAACAACTGTAACCAAAACTTTAGTTGACCAAGTAAACGTTCAGTCCCAAAATCTCCATGAATCTTTGATACTCAATGTTTCTTGATTTGGTGATTAATCTTTTGATACTCTCTTACCCTTTTAATCACTCCAAAATCACTTTGTTCTAGCTTATCTTTCCAAAATTCTCTTTTTGTAGTTTCACCAGCTATTTTGCCTTATGATTTGTAAATTAGCTGGTGAAAGCTCTGCTTTTCATCAGCTAACTGGTTATAATTTTTCCTTCTGTGCTGGTGAAAGCTCTATTTTGGTCAAAAAGGAAACCCTTCATATTCAAAATTGTTGTTCCAAAAAAAAATCAGTGTTCTTTTGATTGCTCTCCCTGCAAATTAATAGCAACCTGGGCCAGTACCTGTAAATTTTGATGTGTATTAATCTTTTCCATCAATTTTTTTATTTTCCTCTTGAGGCATTTTGCTAACCACCATAAGTTGTTATAATCCTTGGTGATTTTCTTCTTCCTCTTTTTGTCTTTAACACTTTCATGAGCTAGCTTCTCAAAAGCTGCATTTGTCTTTGCAAAATTCTCTGATAAGGCTTTATATCTTGCCTTTGTCACTCTTTCCAAAACCTCCTATTATGCTATTACCTCTTTCAGTTCTTTAATCTTTTGTGATTTCTTTGATTTCTTATTTCTTGAGGTTTCACCTTCATCTTTGGGAGTAAAAGCTTCATAGTTTTGTGCAATTTCCATGGAGTGCTCTAGAATTTTGATGGCTGGACTTTCATCTTCCTTTTCTGGCTCTGTATCTAAATCTGTGTATGGAAAATTGTGAACATTTGTCTTTTTCACTATGGATTTCTCTGAGTTTGTTTCAAAATCTAGTTTCTTTTTTCTCTCTTGGGATGTATGCTATAAATTTTGTCCTCTGGTGGTCTTGGGAGAGCTCTCCTCCTCCTTGAGATACTCTGAGGAGTTGACTTCTTTTTCCTAGCTTTCTTCTGCTGATTTATAGGTTGAGTTTCGGTCTCGAAACCTTCCCAGAAAATAAATTGTTGCCAAGTTCTTTCTCTTCATCCCAGTTTCTCCAAAATGATCAATTTAATCAGGCCATAATGAAAAAGGGCATTTTTTATGCTTAGAGGTTAGGCTCTGATCTTCTTACATACTTTGGTTAGGCTCTTGTGAAGGAAGAAAGGAAAATTCAGAAGGGTCTTCCCTGTGAAGTGATCTAGATGTCTGAAATGATATAACATTAACTTGTCATACCTGCCTTCTGAGGTTAAGTAAATTTGAATGCCTTTGAACATATTTTTCCATTCATCTTCCAGGTAAGCAACATGGATGCTTTTCTTCCAGGTGATGCTTCTAAATTGTTCCTTGAGGTATACCCTGAAATATAAGTTCTTGGTCACTTTTGTTTTAAACCAACTTTGGCATGTTCTGGGTAAGCCAGTTGTTGTAGAGATGGTAGCTTCATCAATTATCATCTCTAGTGAGACCACGATATCTTTCTTTCCATCATATGACTTGGAAAATACTTTTGTTGTTGCCTAGTGATAACCATCCTGTAACATTTCCACATAAGTCATGCAACCTGCGTCTGAGAAATGCTTATGCACATCTGGATAAGACTGTAAAAATGATAGATTATCTAACTCTTTCCTCAACAACAACCCTCTTTGCTTCCTCACCATATGCAACTTGAATGTTGATCAATTTGCACACGGTTGACATGGTAATTTTCTTGATACAAAAAAATATAGTGCTGGTGAAAGCTCCCTATGTTATCAATTAGAAAATGGAACCTCATCATAGAACTCTATGAACACCATGAGTTCAAAACAAGAGATGTTGATTTGATGTCGCCGGATAGCTGGTACTTTATTTCCTCTGTCTCCAATGATGATTGAGAGTTTGTCACCTCAAACCCTCCCCTTCTTGTCACATGAAAATTGTGAGCACGATCTGCCATAATGTCATGTTAAAACGTGAACAAGCGACATCATCATCATCATTTTTCTTGACTAGCTTATCATAACAATTATATGATGTGTGTCTAGCGTGTCCCTTTTTTATTTCTTGAGTTATTGAAGAGAAATTTGTGTTTAGCACTTTCACCAGATTGCTTGTCTGCAGGGAGTACACCTTAACCATTGAAACTCGAGGCTTTCACCAGCTAACATCAACTTCACAACATATGTTAGCTGTTGAAAATATTTTTCACAAAATTTTGAAATGACCTTTTAAGGATCAATTTATTTCTAGGATAAAATCTTAAATCCTATTTTTTGACACTTCTAAAATCTAAAAAATTATATAGAATCCTATTAATGACCATTCTATCACCTACAAAATGGAGAAAATTGACTGATTCATTTTTGGAGATAACAAGAAGGTGGAAGGAAAAATGAGAGGAAGCTCCACTTAGTAATCTAAGAAAAAATCAAGAAGTTGATTCTTTAAGGCGACCTCCAAATTGAGACATTGCTACCCAAAACCTGGCTCTGGGTGCCAAAAATTTTTGGAACTTAATCTCTGGAAAATCCTCCTAGAGAAAGGAATTTATGTGGAAAAAATACTTCCTTGGGCAGTGTATTAGATGCTTTGATCGCCCTCCAAAAGTCCTTAGAGGCTCGTCATTTTTCATTCTTTGTTTCAGGGCCTTAGAGCTCTTCAAATCCAATATGACTTGGATTCCTGGCAATGGGGAATGCATACAGGTCTGGGAGGGTTCAATTCTAGGGGAGCCATCGATTGATCACCAAGAAGGCTTGGCCAATATAAAAATCTGGCTCCACTCCAACAACCAACTCACTCTCTAGGACATTTCTCGTTGGAAAGAGGACAAGGTAGGAAGTTGGAAAGATTGGGACCTGGGAAAGTTCCCAGAAAGACTTGAAAATGAATCCAAAAATCAACTTGAGGAACTTGAAGGGAAATCACCCCTTAAAGCCTCAGCCAAGGACAAAAGAGGTTGGGGCATAGCCATCGGAAAATACTCTGCAACCAAAGGATAGAAGTTTCTACAAGAAATTCCACATGTTCCTCCTAATCCAACACCATGGAAGAAAATCTGGTCCTACAAATTGATTCCCAAAATTGACATGTTCACATGGACGATGGCCCATAAAAACGTTTTGACAAGTGAAAATCTAAGAAGAAGGGGTTGGCAAGGTTCTTCAAGATTCCCTCTTTTCTTGATTGAGGAAGAAACCATAGATCACCTGCTACTCACTTGCCCCTATGAAAAAGAGGTATGTGATATCTTCGTGAAGCTTGGACCAGACCAATTTTCTCTTCCCTTGAACGTTTATGATATTCTAAGAAGCTGGGAGATTCGCTCCCCATTCTCTCTGAGACAGAAGGACCTTCTCAAAACTAGTTGGATGTGGCTTCCTAAATTTGTAATGTGGAAAATATGGTTGGAAAGAAACAGTAAGATTTTCTATGAGAAAAACCACAACCTAACCCTAGTGGAAACCAAGGCCAAGGAACTACTGGATGAGGCACTAGACTCTCATACCACACTATGAAATGTAGGAACTTTGGAATATGATGAAGATCATTGGCTTAATGAGTTTGTCCCAAACCATCAACACAGAATATCCACCAAGCCAGTCTTGAGAGCAAGATGGGAAGTAAGGTTGGAAGAACAAGACTTCATAAAGTTGAGGTCTTCACTAGAAAAACATAGTTTGTTTTTTGACGAGGCTTCAAAATGAAACCCAAGAGCGACAGGTTGGGGAGGGATCCTCCTGGGTCCTTCTGGCATGTTGTAGGTGTCCTTCTCATGGGGACTGGGCCATGATTCTAATAATAGGGTGGAGGTTCTTTCCCTCTAGCAAGGTCTTAGGCTAGCTTCCGACATGAACATTCAGAAACTGGTGTCCTTTGGTGACTCCAGGGTAATTATACAGGCTCTGAAGATGTAAAGGAGTCCAAACCATCTCAGAATAGGACAAACTCTCAGGAAACTAACTCTTCTATTGCATAGTTTCAGGGAAGTCATCTTCTTTCACATCTTATGGGGGATAAACACTTAGGCAAACATTGAAGCAAATAAAGGAGTGTTCATGAGCAAGGGCGCACTGATAGTGAATAAGGTTGAAACACTTTCACTCATCCCCTAGAAATGGAGGATCTCAAAGGAGTATGTCAGATACTCAGTAGATCCAATGGGCAATGCAAGTCAGAACAGTCATTCAAATCTCTGCAGGCAGAGATCCAAATCCAAGGACCAATTTTCTAGCAAGTACCAACACCTAGCGTTTTCAGTACTTTGTCTGGTCAGAGTTAGGGAAGGAGGATCGGAGGACCGTACTGAGGTGCATACCATCGTCTCGAAAAGGCCTCCAAGATTCACGAAGATACTGTGCATTCAAAGGATATTTCTTCAGTCGTGAAAATTAGGGTTGCAGGATCGTTCAATCAAGGCCAAACTTAGGAAGCAATCCAGTCGTTGAGAGCTCTGTGATTTCAGAAATGGCTTCATTGGATTCTACCTCTAATCTTGGGCCAACTCTAGAGGAAAGGATTGTAGAGTTGTATATGGATCTCAACCAGTTGAAGGCCTTGGTTAGGGAGTAAGCAAGGATCATGCTGAATGTGAGCTCCTTGACCAGGATCTCATCAAGCTGTGCGAGGAACTCACAAATGACTCAGATGTCCAGTTCAAACATGTTTCCAATGTTCATGGAGATTTAGGGAATCAGCTAAGCATGCTTGAAGTCAAATTAGATAAGCTTTCCAGAGAATGGCATAAAGAAAAGAATGTGCAGGGGCAGAAGGAAGAAATATAAGCTTCATTTCTTTTTCTACTCAGTCAATGGAGCGGTTTCTCTTGGCAGTGTATAAGGTTCTTCTTCTAGTAGTGATAACTATGCTTTGTCCCCTTTCAGCCAACCAGGCTTCTATAACTCGGGCAATTTTGGTTCACCTGAAAATGTTGAACTTCAAACAACAGCTCATAATCTTAGTTAAATTCCTAAGTTGTAAAGCACTCGACAGCTAGTTTGCTAGTCCTTAATATAAAAAAGTAATCGTTACTATCAAAAAGAAATAACACAATAGAGAGCACTTATCTTTATAAAAGGATGACACCAACTAGCTGCAGACCAAGGACATTCCACCCAACCATAGACACCACTGCTCGAAATATCAACAGCAGTGTCACCCCCGAGCAAGGGCTATGAATCCACAAGAACGGTTCCAGTGTGTACTTGGGTTCCCAAACCAGTCAACTCTCAATCTCTCACAGGTTTCCCAACACCCACAACAATTCAAAGTACTCAAATCTCTTCTACCCAGCCTGTACCACCCAATAGAATGGACCTCCACCCTTATCTACCATGCAGTCCCTCAGACAGTCCTTCTCCTTTATTTCTTGGGCCTCTAGCACAGCTGGTCTAGAATCTCAATGTTGGAATTATCAAGACTCACATTTGTGAGCAAAAAAAGGCACAGGCCAATGCATCTCAGACATCCAGGCCTTAGGTCATGGATGGATTGCACCAGCTACAATTACAACCAACTATCTCATGGTTAATTCTTCATCAATTCGGTTCCCTTTACCAAGACAAGATGCAGATGTAGGTGCGTGTGGATCAATGAATGGGTAAGGGGGTGCATGGAAATGTGTGAGGTAAAGAATGGGATAATGAAAATATGATAGAGCAGACAGGCCAATGACCAACCCCACAATCATACTAGCGATGGGTTTAAGTAACTTCGTGGGGAAATCAAGAACCTCTTGGCCTTCCTTGAGAAGATCATGTAACCTATCCCCTCCCTTAGGAAAAAAGGGTAGTTAACGTAGGAATAAACATTTATCCCCTCAATCCCCCTCTCTTATGGAATCATAGCCCTCTATAACTCTAGTCCATGTCCATCTAGCAGCTAGTGATGTGTTTATTATTAATGATGATAAAAAAAATACATTTCTTGGGCATACTGGCCCTTTAATAATTTTTTGGGCACTCGGGCCTCTCAGCATTGTAACAATACATTATTTAAAATGGGGGTTCAAAACCTAGGGTGTTACATCCCCTCCCCCTTATTTTGGAACTATCCTTTGTGCATATACAAAATAGAGATCAAAATATAAAATTTATTCAAAAAGATGCAGGTACTTTTCCTGCATGGCATATTCATGTTCCCAGGTAGCATCTTTAGGGCCGTAGCAGGTCCATTGAACTTTTACCAGCTCTATAACTCGATTCCAGAGCATTTTAATTTTTTTTTCCAATACCTGCACTGGCTGAACCTGGAAATATCCCTCTATCTCTACTTGAATCAAATGCCAATCAATAACATGGTTAGGATCATGTACATATTTCTTTAGTAAATAGACATGAAATACATTATGCACATTCATGGAAGCAGGCAATGCAATCATGTATGCAACTGGCTTTATTATGTCCAATATTTCAAATGGAACACATAATCTGGCTTCCAGCTTTGTACAAATACCCAATTTCAAAGAAATTTTCTTGGGCTTCACTTTCAAAAGTACATGCTCCCCTACTTTAAATTCTCTAGCTGTCATGTTCTTGTCTGCATAGACTTTCTGTCTATCCTGAGTTGTCTTTAAATTTTTCTTGATATTGACCACCTGGTCTTCCATGTCCTTAAGAAACTTTGACCCAAGTACCACTCTATCTGTTGGGTTGTCCCAGCTCACTGGAGTATTTCATTTCCTACCATACAAGGCTTCAAATGGTCTCATTCTCAATGAAGCTTGATACCCATTATTATATGCAAACTCAACCAAGTGTAAGTAATCTTCCCACTTAGATGGCTTATCCATCACATACATTCTCAACATGTCTTCAATTATTCGATTGACTCTCTTTGTTTTCCCATATGTCTGGGTATGACAAGTTGTGCTAAAGTTTAGATTTGTGCCAAATCCTTTAAACAATCCCCTCCAGAAATTGGAGGTAAACTTTGTATCCATGTCCGAGACAATTGTCCTAGGTATCCCATGCAACCTATCAATTTCCTTCATGAAAATTTCTGCAATATTAGTCATTGTATGTGTTGTCTTCATAGGCACAAAATAAGCATCCTTTGTTAATTTGTCAACCACCACCATGATTGAATAATGTTTCTTATTCGTTCTGGGTAATCCTGTGATGGAATCCATGGTGATCACTTCCCATTTCTTGTTATAACCCTATTTTTCACCTGATATGCATACCTCGCATCAGGCCATCTCACTTACCATTTTGGCCAACCCACCATTGAACAACTCTTCCAAAAAATCACCCTTTTGGAGGCATACACACCCTGCACCACTACTTCCCACGTGTATATGCTAGTTGACCCACTACAGTCTACATATACTGACAAAAGCACAAAAAGTAGAAGGTTGCAGATAGAATACAAATTTATGGGTAAGTTTCCTAAACTGTTTGACCACCCATATCCGGTCACTCGACCAAATACCTAGCCCTTTATATCCTATAAAAGAAGGGGTGGGGGTACCATTTGGAGGAGGAAAATAATAGCAAAGAAACTCTACCCATTTTGGTATTCCCCTTGCCCCAATCTTTTGCAACAATTGTGTGAGAATTGAAGAGGAGAAGCACATGTGGAAGTGGTTGGTGCAGACTTGAAGAAGAGCCCAGGACCAGATTCAAGGAGTAGTATCTGATATCACCACTGTAAGTGACTTTTGTGAGGTTAATAGAAAGAATTACTTTTCTCGTCCTTCCATATGAGGTGTTCAATATTCAATTTGGTTTATATTTTTGGAACATCTAACCCACTAATTCATATATGAGATACATGTTTGTAGTTCTTTGTTTGTCTATTTGTGAATGCAAGTTAGCTTTGGGAGGAGACTTGCAATCAAGGAGAAACTGAATGCAAAATGATCAACACCAAGCGAGGAGTTCAAGGTAGAGTTACTAGATCCTTTTATCCTTGTGTTTTATGCATGAATGTGGGGTCTATGTCGGGACAATAGTAAAAAGTAGGAGACTTTCGAAGGTTATTTTCTGCATGCATTACTAAACCCTTAGTGCTATTCCATAGGGGGATTTCCCACCCACAACATTTCTTCTTTGGGATTGGCAATGGCTATAGAAAACTTGTTGGGTGCCTATGCTCAGCCTTCACCTTCTAACATTCCATACATAGAGCGATGTAATCAACAACATCCTTCTTCATTCCTGGCCAAAAGAACGGGCTTATTACTACTGTAATTGTTTTCTAGTAACCGAGATGTCCAACATAAGGAACATCATGCATTTCCTTCAGTACCAAATTCCTCAGTCCTCCAAAACTAGGAACATATATTCTATTTTTATGCATGAGTAATTTGTCTTCCTTTATCTCATACTCCTTTATTTTATGTTGTACATCTCCTTGTTGTAAGTTTTCCTTTACCTATAGGTAATGTTGGTCTATAAAAATACCATCTAAAAATATTCTCTTCAATTCTGATTGATGCATACTAAAAATAGTAGCATGCATGATATGCACTCTTCTACTAACTGCATTGGCAACTTTATTCTCCTTTCCCTTGATATTCTTGATATCGAAGTCATATTCACTTAAGAATTCCATCCATCTTGTTTGCCTAGAATTCAAGGTCGGTTGTTCAAAACGATACTTTAGGCCAATGTGGTCTATCCTTAATTTGAATTTCTTCCCCATGAGATAATGCCTCCACATCCTCAAGGCATGAACAATGGAAGCAAGTTCAATGTCGTGGGTGGCATAGCTCCTCTCATGTTCCTTAAGATTCTTGGACTCATATCCAATGACATGTCCATTTTGCGTGAGGAATCCCCTAAGTCCTTCCTTACATGCATATGTACATACCACACAACTTCCATTTGGGTGAGCAATATTTAACATTGGTGCACCAATAAGTAATTCCTTCAACAGATTAAAATTCTTTTCACACTTGAGTGTCCATTCAAATTTAGTTCCCTTCTTTTGCAAAGAAGTGATGGGATAACAAAACTTAGAGAACCCAACTATGAACCTTATGTAGTAGTCAGCTAATCCCATAAAATATATGACATCTGACACATTTATGGGTGTCGACCATCCTCTAATGGCTTTGATCTTCTCTGGATCTATTGTTATGCCCTGTTTCGAAATAATGTGTCCCAAGTAATGTATCTTCTTTTGATAAAAATAACACTTACTCAACTTGGAATACAACGAATGTTCTCTCAGTACTTGCAACACCAGTCTTAAGTGATGTTCATGCTCCTCTTTAGACTTGGAATAGATAAGTATGTCATCCAGGAATACTATGAAAAACTTTTCCAAATAATTTCCGAATATGCCATTCATTAAGAACATGAAGACAATTGGTGCATTGGTCAATCCAAATGGCTCTAATACAAATTCATAATGCCCATACCTGGTCCTAAATTTTGTCTTATGAATGTCTTCTTCCTTGATTCTTACATGATGGTATCCTACCCTCAGGTCAATTTTTGAAAATATCTTTTCTCCTCTTAGATGATCAAAAAGGTCATCAATTCAGGGTAGAGGATATTTGTTCTTTATAGTTGTACTTGTTCAACTATCGAAATTCAATACACAGCCTCAAGGTTCCATCCTTCCTTTTGACAAAAAGTATTGGTGCTCCCCAAGGTGAAACACTTGGACATATGTATCCTTTCTTCAACAATTCCTCCAACTGAATTTGTAATTATTTTAACTCTAGTGTGCTCATTCAGTAAGGTGTTTTTCACACCGGGGCAACTCCTAGCACTAAATCAATTCAGAAATCTATCTCTCTTCTTGGTGGCAATCTGGGTATTTCTTGGAATACATCTTCAAAATCTTGTAGTAATGAGAAATATTCGAGGCTTGGCTCCTTTGTATTATCTGGCTCTTCCACATGAGTTTCATACCATTGACATCCTTTCCTAAAACATCTTTTTAGTTGCAAGGATGGAATCTCCATTATAGAGATGGGTCTTGGAACTCCTTTCACAGTACTCTATTTTCCATTTCCATCAAGACATGTAAATGTCTTGATATCACAGTCTAGGATAGCATGATGCTTGTCCAGCCAATCCACTCCAATCAGAATATCATAAGACCCCAATGGTATGATATTTAGTTCAATGTTAGTATTCACGCCATTAATACTTATGGAGAAACTTTTGAACAGATCATGGATTCTTCTTTTGGTTCCAGTGGCTAACTGAACTAAATGTTCTTTTCCAAGTTTACTTCTCTCCAAATGTAATCTATCCACTATCTTGGGATCAATGTACCAATGATTTTCTCTTGAATCAATCAAAATAGAAACAAGTTGATTTACTATCTTACCTTCCACCTCAATCATATTGGACTGGTACTCTGTTTGCCGATGATTTAAAGCTGTATAGATTCTTCCCATATCTTCGACTGTTGTAACCTCTTGGATGTTGTGCAAAGTCTTCACTCTATCGTTTCTATGTGTGGAATTCTTGTACATGTGATCTTCCTTGCATCCCCAGCATTGGATTGGTGGTCTTCCCCCTTTTCCCAAGGAATCTTCCTTCTTGAAATCTCCCTTAGCATACTGATCTTGATGATTTCTATTAGGTTCATTCCTATTGAAGGGAGGTTTGAATCCTTTCCTCCTCTAATCGAACTTCGAATTTTTATTATCCTTACAATATTTATGTAGGGATTCTCTTCCCTGGCCTTTCTCATACAAGTATTTATCCTTCCTGATGGCTTAAGTCAAGGTCTTGGGTTCATCATACTTGATATTTACCTTATAAAAGGTTGGAATTCCACTTAGAAATCTATGTATTTTCACTTTCTCATCACCAATAAACCTGTCATACTTTAACAATCCCAAGAACTTATTCTTGTACTCTTCCATATTCATGCTTACCAACCTGAGTTCAAAGAACTCCTGCATTTTATTTTCATAGAAATGCTCCGAGTGTTACACCTTCTGGAAGTACTTCTTGAACTTATTCCAAGTGATCTTACTTTCGTTAACATGTTCCACTTGCTTCAGTTGGTCCCACCACATTGCATCCTTCTTGTGTAAATGGTAGGTGTCAATCCTAGCTTCCAATTTGGAAGAATAGTTATGCAATTGAAAATATCTCCTGATCCCAAGAAACCATGCTTCGACATCATCTTCCCTTTATCTTTCACCCTCAAAGGAAGGTGGCTTGAGCTTCCTCATCTCTCCTTGCAAACTATCTACCTCTTGTTTCCTTCTTTAGTGTCTAACATGAGACACCCCTAGACTGCTTACGAGATATTCCAATGTATAAAACTTTCTTTATGAGTAATGAGGTGAATGGCATCCACGAGCTCTGCTAGCACTTCTCGAATAACCAACTCTTCCATGATCGTCCCTTCTTTCATGGCACCTTCCTCCTTCCTTTTTTTATGAGTTTTATCCCTTATTCATTTGTTTCTGCAATTGATTTAAGCTATGAAACACTCGAGCATTTATCTGACTTTTCTCTCTTAGCAGTCTCTTGTTGTCTTCTTTGTAGCTCTGCACTTCCATATTCAATGTTCTTACTATTTCTATTAATGTTTCATGCTCTCCTTTTCCCTTGTGTCCATTGGACTCGGTCTCTCCATTACCAACTCTGGTATTCTTTCCTTCATCCTCCTTATCCTGACTAGAGGCTCCCTCGCCTTCTTCAATTTCCTCAATATGCATCCTAAGATTATGTGTTTAAACACCTTAATTCTACAAAATGTGCAAGCGACCATTTTTTTAGAATGATGCATATGATAAATAAAAAATCCAAACCATGCTGCAAGTATATTTATTTTATTTTTTTCATGGAGATCATATCCCCATTCTCAAAAAATAACAGTGTCCTATTATCCTTGGCTGACACATAATTTCATCCTACGTAGGCACTTCCTTCAAACCACCTTCCCAGGCGACCACGACTAGAAACCGCAGCTAAATCCTTCCTTAGAACTTTTGTTTCTCGAGGAAAACCAATTTATTCCTTATCCCTCCTTCCCTCATCTCTCCATCTACATATGACCATGGTCATGACTCTATGCTTAGCTGAAAAAACTATTTTCTAGAGATTTGGGACTTTGTAATTTTTAGCGAGGACTGGATCAACGATCCCCATCCCTTTTCACGATCAACGATCGAGATCCAATTTGGGACTTTGTTCTTCGGGACTCTCAACTTCTCCTCTATTTCCTCCTCCTGGAACATTTTTTCCTGGAGTTCAAGATCTGCCAACATGTGTCCTCCCACAGATCAGCGACTGTGAATCGCTTTGGCTCTTTGGGCTTCGAAAGTTTCAAACTTTCCTTCTGCACTTTCTATCGGAGTTATTTCACCCAAAGTCAATGATCCTTCAACATGTTTCTTCTAGAATCAACGGTCAATATGTACTCTAGCCTTCAGGAGTTTTCAACCCAACGTAACCTGTCACATGATTCCACTCTGGAGTGCCCAGTCTCCACACTGCACGATCTCTCACCACATGGTGAAATAATGGAAGCAGACACATATCCCAATCAGGTGGGTGACACTTGTCACGTTCTAACTGGATGTTCAATGCTCCATATGTTCAAAACTTACTAACATGTGGAAAAAATCCCATGTGTCCACGTCATCCTAAGTGATATCTGCAAGCCACGTCACTTCAGAAATTATGGGGTCCACATCACCTCCTAGTGATGTCATCGTGCACCATCACTTCGGGTCTTCACCCAGAATCCATGGATTTACACCATGTCTATTATGGATCCGACAACCCAGATTCACCTCGGTTGATTCGACGCTTGAGATTTACTCCGAACAATCTAGCAGTTGAGAGCTATTTTGGATGATCAGACAATCAAGATTTACTTCATCTCTCCTAGCTTCAAGAGTCTCAAATCTCAACTGAAAACCTCTCGAACAGATTTCTCTGGAATTATTTATCTATTGACACGTACCTGTTGGTGATGAACGGTCAGAATCTACTTCAGCTATACAGAGTTTTGATGTTAGAGCCCTAACATGTCACATCACTGGATGCCTTTCAATTTGTAGGGGTAGACATTGGGGGTTTGGAGTAACCCACTTTTTTCCCCACAATTCTCTTGATGCTGACACATAACCACTTCGTGAAATCGTGGTTTGGATTGTGGGACCACCTTATGGAATTATCTCCTATGCAACTTGGTTCCCCATAATGCCTCATGTCCATTGATCTCTCTCTCCAATGGGATTCGACGATTGTGACCTTAACCCTTGCTTCCTTTTCATTGGATGATCCTTGTTCACTTGTCCTCTGATCCAACGATCTGGGATCTCTCATGATTCTACAATGGCGATCTCTCTTGAATTTGAAGGGGGGGATGGTCACGATCATTCAAACCCCTTACAATGGATATTTGATGTTCTATCTCCTACGTAGATTTTGCAACGCCACTCCTCCTGAGATTTTCAATTTCACGGTCAGAGTTCGATCTCAGCCTCGAGACTCTAACCAATAGGCCTAGCCCATATTGGCTTGGTGTTTCAACCAAAATCTATGATACCAAATTGTAACATACCCAGCCACCCATAGGTTGGGGTACATTACCTTTAATCCCTCCCTTGGAATTCTTTCTCTTACCGATACCTTTTTAAGAAATTAAGGATGCATAAAATAAAAGACTTAAATGACATGCACAACAATATCCAACAATCATGCATAGTTTAAAGATTCAATTAAACGATACTTAAATATACAACAGAAATACATTCATACATAGATAATAATAACACAACAGAGAGCACTTATCTTTATAAAAATACGACACCAATTGGATACAGACCAAAGATGTTCCACACATCTGTAGACACCACTTCTCTAAATCTCAACATCAGTGTCACCCCCGAGTCAGGGATATGAATCCACAAGGATAGTTCCAGAGTGTACTTGTGTTCCCAAACTAGTCATCTCTCAAGCTCTCACAGGTTTCCCAACACCCACAACAATACAAAGTACCCAGATCTCTTTTACCCATCCTATATCTCCCAAGAGAATGGACCTCCACCCTTCTCTGCCACACAGTTCCTCAGGCAATCCTTCTCCTTTATTTTCTAGGCCTCCAACACAGCTGGTCCAAAATATCAATGATGGAACTCTCATGACTCGCAGTTGTGAGAAAAACAAGGCACAAGTTAATTCATTTTAGACATTCAAGCCTTAGGTCACGGCTGGATTGCACCAACTACCATTACAACCAACTATCTCGTGTCTAATACTTCATCAATTTAGTTCCCTTTCCCAAACCAAGACACAGACGCAAGTGAAGGTTGATCAATGAATGAGAAAGGGGGTGCATGGAAATGCATGAGGGAAATAATGGGATAACGTAGAGGTGATGGAGCAGATGAGCCAACGACCAACCCCATAATCAGACAAGGAATGGGTTTAAGTAACTTCATGGGGAAATCAATATCCTCCTGGCCTTCCTTGAGAATCTCACGTAATCGATCCCGTCCCTTAGGAAAAAAGGGTAATTAACATAATAATAAAAATTTATCCCCTCAAGCCCCCTCTCTTATGGAATCATAGCCCCCTATAAATCTAGTCCTTGTCCATCTAGCAACCAGTGATGTGTTTATTATTAATGATGATCAAAACATTACATTTCTTGGGCATACTAGCCCTTTAATAATTTTTTGGGCACTTAGGCCTCTCATCATTGTAACAATACATTATTTAAAATGGGGGTTCAAAACTTGGGGTGTTACAACTAGTTGACGTCAGATTGGACACATGTATACCTTGTGTTAATTTTGAGGGGGTGGATGTCGTTAAGTTAACAACATACCTTGGGGGCCAAAATTAGTGAATGAATGCCACGTCGCAAATATTAAGCTTCATGTAATTTTTTTTGTCCCCACCCCCCTGTCATTAAACATTGAGCATACAGGGGAGATGAAATTTGTTGTAAGTCGTCAATCTTTAAGTGGGTGTGTATGATTAGATCTGTGAACAAAGAAGAATGTTTTATTAAAATTATTTACAAATAGAAGTTTATATAAAAAAAATTAAAACAATTTACAAAGGTTTTGATTTTAAACTTCAATTTATTTAAGAAAAATAAAACTAATCTAATAAAGTTTAAAAGTCTCTAAAGAAATTTTGTTACCTAAAACAATAAAACTAAATTTTGAAATTTATTTAAACTAAAATATTAATAAACAAGAATCCTAGTTCCTAAAGAAATCTATTTTTTTTATGAAAATTTAGTTTTATGTTACAACAGGGCTTATCCCTTTTCTATGGACCAAAAATTCCTAATGGATTCTAATTGCGTTCCTTATTTTGTGTGTATAGATCCCAAAAGTGCATTGTCTTTCCTTCCTTTATGCATGTTGTGCAGTTCCCAAAATGGGTCCTGGAACCTTTTCCCAAGAATCACACCACTGAGGAATGTTGTATTCACATCCATTTGATGTATTTGTCACTTCATAATTGAAGCAAGAGAAATAACCATACTAATATAAGTATACCTAGCAACTGGAGCAAAGGCCTCCTCATAGTCCACTCCCTCTTTATGGGATAACCCTCTTGCCATGAACCTTTCCTTATACTTCTCGATGCTTCCATTTGAAATATACTTGATCTTATATATCAACTTGGAAGTCACTATAGACTTCCCTTTCAGTCTATGAACTATGTCCCACACATCATTCTTCATGATGGAGTACTATTCTTCTATAATGGCATCCTTCAAAACCTGTTGACTTGATGCTTCCTCAAAACTGGAAGGCTCGGAGTCAATAATGTTACTCATAAGGGCCACATAAATGGAAAACCTTTGTGGATGACTCATTTCCCTAAATGTTCATTTGGGGTATGCATTCCCCTTTGTATCCTTCAAATTATTTTGAATCCATCTAGGCCTTGTGTCCTCATAACTAGGGGGGTCCAATAGATAAAAAAATCCTCTAACTCCTCTTCATGGTCTGATGGATTCTCCTATGTAGTGAATGGATGTGTACTCTTTTCAACTTTTGGTGCCTCCTACTCCTCACCACCTACTGTGATCTCATAATATCTCCTGAAATCCAAATCATCCTCAAACCGAACATATCGACTAACTTCAACATATTATTGTCATTTAATGTAGATTTTGTATTCCTTTGAAGTCTCATTATATCCCACAAACATGCCCTTTTTCCTTGAAGGTTACAACTTCATTCCCTTTTCCTTAGGAACATAGATGTATACTAGACATTCAAATATCCTCAAATTTTTTATCTCAACTTTCACTCCTATGAATGCCTCCTCAGGAGTCTTGTACTCCAAGATCTTGTGAGGGCTTATGTTCTGAACATAAATTGTTTTTTGCATGCTTCTTCCCAAAGCATCATGGGTAGGTCCTAGTCATGGAACATTTCCATGGAAGCCTCAACTATAGTCTGGTTCTTCCTCTCTGCTACCCCATTTTTTTGTGGGTTGAAAGGAACTATTAGCTCCCTCTTAATATTTTCTTCCATATAGAAGTCCTTAAATGCATTGGAGGTATACTCACCCTCATTATCTGACCTTAAGATCTTGATCTTCTTTTCTGTCTGATTCTCCACTAGAGCCTTAAAATCCCTAAATCAACTGAATAATTCATCCTTATTATTCATGAATAATATTCATTTCCACCTAGAGTAATCATCAATGAAGGTCACGTAATACTGGAAACAACTCACATATGGAACTGACATCAATCCACACACATTTGAATGTAATAGGTCCATGATCTTCTTGGACCTACTATTACTGCCTGGAAAAGAATCCTTGGAATTCTTTCCAAGTGAAAAAACTCTCCATACTCCCTGGTGCTTGGTTCCAAACTCTCTAAGACCTATAACCATATTTTTGATACTAAGAGGGGTGGTTGAATTAGTATCAAGTATAATTTATCACTTTTAACAACTTTACTTTCAATCAAATAATATACCCAATGAAGAGTAGAATAAGAGATACATAATGCACAATAGATATAAGTGTAAATCCAGTGAATGTTTTTATTATATAATAAAATATTTTATTCAAAGGAAGATACAAATTCCAATTTATCCAGCTCCAAATGGAAGGAGTTTCCAACCCCATAATTTACAAGATCTAACTTGAAGGAATATACAACTACCTAGATTCTCCAGTTCCAACTAGGAGGAGGCTCCAACCACCTTTTCCACACCCATTCCTTCCTCCATTGAGTATAAATGATAAAATAAACATGTTGTTGTCACTCTCACTGACACATCATCATCATCAAACTGGGTCCACTTAGAAACTAGGTCCACATAGACTGTCACTATCATTGATACATCATCATCATCAAACTAGGTCCACTTAGAAACTAAGTCCACTTAGAGAGCCTAGGTCCACATGGGTCCACACATAAACCTCGACAAAAAAATAGAACATTGTGCAAAGAATCAACCTTCCATACTATAATGAACCCATAGCAATGATCCAAACATCACCATAGGACTAGAAAATATCATTCACAAGGGATCCTTATCCTCCCAGTTCCTTCACCACCAAACCTGTGCTAAGATATAACAAACTTGGATACTCAAAAAATGTAAAAATCCATCCTTTATTTATATTATCTCTATCCCTATTTTTATTTTATTGTCCAACTTGGCTGAACTATCCTCAATTTTCTGGCTAGGTTGTTAGAAAGAAAAATCCATATGTTTTCATTCCCATTGGAAAGGTATCAGTAAATTCCAATTACCATTGAAAATGTATTAGAATAATATTTCCAACCATGTAACTTGTTCTTCTATTTGAGTTATTTATGTAGCGTAACAAATCCCTCAAATATGGGGTATGCAAATTGACCACAAATAATGCTTTCAACAATCTTAATCTTGCAATATTGATCTTGGACATCTGTAGTCTTATTCACTTGACTGCTTCTAGGGTTAACATTAATGACAACCAATTTCCAATAATATTCCCCTTTTTCATTGATGGAAACACTTATTCTCCTCCTGTCATCATGCTCCTGATTTTTCTCTCCCCCTTTGACATCAATGGAAAAGGGTGGCTCTTTTCTTTGGGGATGCTCCCCCTAAACCTATGGCACTCAATAATACTTCTTCTTTATTTTCTATCTTCTTATCCTTTATTTATTTTTTATGGTCCTTGGAGCATTTTTGTGTGACTTCAATTTTCTTTTTCTTTATTTTTCTAGGATGTATATGTTATTTGGTATTCTTGTTGTTGTTGCAACCAATCTTCCTTAGTCATTTTCTCTAATTTCACATTTTTGGGAATCAAATGTAAGGCTGTATTCTTAATCACATATTTTGCTGACACTGAAGAGATTATTCTTCAAATATTCAACCAGTAGGACATTTTCGTCTTTTACATTTTCACTTACAAGATTTACTACACCTTTTCCAAGTATTTTGACAGAGGATTCATCTCCAAATGCAACACTACCACCATTTTATTTAAGAAGATGAATTGGTTTTGGTCCCCAGTCATGTGTGTTGAGCACCCACTATCTATGTACCATTCATCTTATTCTTCTCTGTCTTCAGGGATCAGTGCTATTTGACAATCTTCCTAGTTTGGATTCTCTTTCCTTCTCCATACTATAGTTGGTTTTATGATAGGAGAATCTTCTTTTGTATATGTGAAATATCATGCTTTGTGACCAAGATTATTTCATTTGTAGCATATAATAGTTTGATCCATCAGTAGATCAAATACATTGTAATTTTTGTTGACATATCCATAATCATTTCCCGGTCTACCGTTTACATGATTGTTCCTTGGATATCCATAATCATTTATGTTTCTTGCATTTATTTTTCAATGAATTGCTTTGTTTCCAAAGTTTCTGCAAGTATAACAATGACCAAGAAACATATTCTCATACCTGATAGGGAGTGACCTACTTGGTGCTTCACACCTTCTGAATTCTAGTCTTTTGTTCAAGTTGGAGGTGTTTTGTTCCCATTGTTCTTCAACTCCTTCTTAATTGTTCTCATACCTAGTAGGAAAGTACCTTCCTGATGTTTCACCCCTTCTTAATTCTGATATTATGTCATGTTCCTATTGCTCTTCAATCTCTTCTTGATTGTTGATTCCACTTCTTAAGGCATTTGCATAGATTCTATAATTTCCTTCATCTTCCTTGCTTGGTTTATCTATGTCTGATATCTTCAAACTGTTACTGTATCCAAGTCCTATCTTATCATTTGATGACGTCAGATTGCTAAGAATTTCATCCAACTTTTCAGTACTTTTTTCAAAATTCTTCATTTTTTCTGTTGTCAACATCAACTCTTTTTTTGTGTAATTATTTTAGTTTCTCATGGTATTCTAAATTCTCCTTAATTATGTTAATTGTCTTTTCACACTCATGATTTTCTTCCCACAATTTGACAATTCAATTTTCAACTCTCTATTTTTGTTTATGATATTTCTATTTTCTTGTTCAACATGATTTAATTTCTCAAGATTCTCATCATATTCTTGTTCACTTTATGTGATGTCCTTTCCTCCCTAGAAAGATTCAAAGAATGTTCCTTCATCAGACTCTTCTTCATAATTGATTTCTTCTATTTCATAATTTTTATGATCATTATTATGAGTTTATTGAGTTACGAAGATAAATTCTCTTACATATTCTTCTCCATCGCTTTCATATAAAGAACTTCCATCCTCCTTGGAATAGAGGATATTTTTCTTGTGGAAGATTTTCTTTTCTTCAAAAGGAAATTTCCTAGCATAGTGTCCTATTCTACCATTATTGAAACATTTAAACGGTAACTTACCTTTTTATTTTTCGGTTCCCCTCTTGAGATTTCTTACAAAATCTTCTTCTTCATCATATGACTCATCTCTCGATCTTTCTTCTACCTTGTGTTCCTTGTTCCTTGTTTTCTTCATTGCTTTAAAATATGCTTATATGTTTAACTGTCCATTTTTTGTACCTTTTCTCATTTCATATGTTGTGAGGGACCCATGTAATTCATCCATTGTCATTTTGGTTAAATCCTTGTTTTCTTCAATGGTTGAGACCTTGGCATCATATCTCAAAGGAAATGATCTCAACAAATTTTGTACAACTAAGGATTCACCAAGTTATTCTCCTAATCCTTTAATGGAATTGACAACTTCATATACTATAAGTAAGTGGGTTGCAATATATTCCTTTTCATCCATTTTCAGATTTTCAAACTCCACTTTGTGTCCTTGAAGCTTGAACTTATTGACTTTCAGATCACCTTCATATATATTTTAAATTTTGTCCCATACCTCTTTATTTGTGTCGCAAACCATCACCTTGCTAGAGATAGTTGGTGTTAATCAACTTAGGATAATTGTTGATTAAGGTTGGTTGACATTGATGTCAACCCTTAAAGAAAGCCCCGCAGCACAAAGGTTTGGCTAATGGACCCAAGATTGTTTGATGTAAATATCACTCATTATTTTCTTGTCATGGTTGATAAGAAGTAAATATGGATGAACTCCAAAGTGGTCCCCTTATGGTGAAATCCCTCATGGGAAGACGCTTTGTGGAGTAAGAGAACCCATGCTTAGTTGTG
>SNQJ01S0011598.1:55852-88712 GCA_010110895.2 Picea sitchensis
CTAAAATAAGGAAAGTGGGGCCAAGTGACCTAGAAGATGTTTTTAAGGAAGCTACTTGGAGAGTATAAATAAGAGGCAAGGCTCTCTCATTTTAATCACACTTGAGAATATTGAATATCTATAGGTTTATGAGGTAACCAAGGATATATAAGCTGTAATTCTGAGGGAAGGTGAAGAAAAGAAGGCCGAAATGCAAGGAAGGATAAATTCTTTTGATGGTGCTTTCTAAGGTATGTTATTTACAGGTCATCTCACCATTTTCGCTATAATTTTTTTTATATAATGATTCAGACAGTGAAATTTCTTTTCCATTGAGAAAACATATCCAAGTATTTGTGGTAAACAATTTAGCTTGTGGGTCATTGTATTTTTGGAGTTAAACTCCGTAGAAAATAGGGTTTGTGGCTAGTCCTGAAACTAGTAAAAAACAAGTGTTTCAGGTAACAACGCCATAACTTATTCATAACAGGTCCAAATTCAGTGAAACCAAATGTGTTGGTTAGGGTACAGTCCGAAGTATTCCATGTAATAGTTTCAGATAAATTCAACAAATATTCCATGCAGGGCATGCTCTACAAGGTCACTCTCTAGAATAAGCCAGAATTCAACAAGGTATGCCATTTTTTCTATAAATCATTTTCTAAAAGGTTCCAAGTAGTGAAAACTGGAGGAATTGCATAAAACACACTGAAGAACATTGAGTATCAGTTTCATATCTTTATGCATTACAGGTACAAAGTTATGATTACTTCAATTTAGGGTTGTTGACTAATCCAAAACTAGGCATGTGAGACTAAAGAAAAGTTTGATGAAAATGCTAGTCTCTTGTTGTTGAAGTTAAGGAAGGTTTACAGGAATGTGATCATATACACTGGATCTATTATAGAGCTACAAATCATATTTGTATGATGAAAGTGATGAGGGATTTTGGTTAAGTTACATGTTGAGTACATGGTTGAGACAAGTAGTTGACGAGTTGGAACATACATGAGGTGTATAGTTGACAGGGATGATTTTAAGGATGGAAATTTATTTTAAAATGTAGAAACCTTGGCGAATCTTACTTATCCTTCATATGCCAACTATAAATGTTTGGCGATATTTTTGTAAAAATATTCAAATTTCTAAGGATCTTATATAGTTCTTATAAAATTTTGGCGATTTTTAAGGTAAAATAATTTTATCCTATAGAATTTGGGCGAATCATTTTTAAAATAGTGAATCTCATTTTTGGAAAAACTATGGAAAATTAGCCCATGAGCGAAATTTAGCCCCTAAAATCATCTATAATAGTTGATGATTTTGGTACATATTGATGAGTCATAGTTGATGAGTAGTTGAAACATCATTTGTACATACTTGGTACATGATTGGATTCATTTTTTTATGGTATAGGTTGATTACGGGTTATTTGGTACAGGTTGGTGCATGGTTGATGCACTTGTTTATGGTACAGGTTGATGCATGGTTCATATTTATTAGTACATGTTTACAATGGTATATATCACAGTGATAGGTTGATAGTGGTTCCATCATTCTACTTCTACTTCAAGGTGGCAGGACGAGGCAAGGACAAGTGGTTGTAGCCACCTTCCGGTTGTAGCTGATGAACATAGGGGGTTGTAACCTCCTTTTGGTTGTAGCTAGAGAATTGGGGAGTTGGAGCTTACCTTAGGTTGTAGCCTGATAAACTAGGGGGTTGGAGCCTCCTTCCAGTTGCAGCTGGAAAACAAAGGAAGTTGGTGCTTCCAATGAATGTAATTCTTCAAGACATATAAGAAAACAAATTATGTGGTTTTCTCCCGGTTTGGGTTTCCACGTAAAACACTGGTGTATTGTGTATGTATATGTTTGTTTATTTGTTCATTGCTTATTTACTCTATAGTTATTGGATGTATTCTTCATTGATATAACACTTGGATTATATGGTTAAAAATGATTAAATTTCTCTATTACTGATTCACCCCCCCTCTCAGTAATCCAACAATAACATGCCTAGCCTTTGAATCATAACTCATTAATTTATTCCCATTTGGATTGGTTGGAGAATCTTATGGGAGTTCATATCCATTGAAAACTGAGAGCTAGATATCCACTCCTAAAGCTATCAAGTAAGTTTGTATTATGCTTCTCCAGTATGAATAATTGTTTCCATCAAAAAGTGGAATCCCATTTGGAATACGGCCTTCCATTTCTTCTCACGACATTTCTTTCAGTGATTATACTATTATGAAGGTAATCTGCTTTGAATCTAGTTGTTGATACTAAGAGGGGGGGTGAATCATTATCAAGTATAGTTTATCACTTTTTACAACTTTACTTTGAAACAAATAATATACCCAATGAAGAGAAGAAGAAGAGATACATAATACACAATAGATATAAGTGGAAATATATTGGATTCTTTTCTTATATAATAAAATATTTCATTCAAAGGAAGCTACAAATTCCAAGTTATCCAACTCCAATTGGAAGGAGGCTCCAACCCCCTAATTTACAGGCTCCAACCTAAAGGAAGCTACAACTCCCTAGATTCTCCAACTCGAACTGGAAGGAGGCTTGAAACCCATTTTCCTTACCCCTTCCTTCCTCCCTTGAATATAAATGGTAGAATCAACTTGTTTTTGTCACTATCACTAATACATCATCATCATTAAATTGGTTCCATTGAGAAACTGGGTCCACATAGAAACTACGTCCACACAGACTATCATTATCACTGTGATTTTATTTGTCACTATCATTGATACATCATCATCATCAAACTGGGGTCCACCTAGAAACTGGGTCCACTTAGAGAACCTAGGTGCACATGGGTCCACACATAAACCCCAACAAACACATAAAACCTTGTGCAAATAAATCGACCTTACATACTATACTGAACCCATAGAAATGATAACAAAATCACCTTAAGACTAGAAATTATCTTTCATAAGAGCTCCTTATCCTCCCAGTTCCTTCACCACCGAACTTGTGTTAAGAGATCGGAAACTTGGATACTAAAAAAAACCAAAGATAAATCCTATATTTATAGTAGTTTTATCCCTATTTTTATTTTCTAGGTTGTAACATACCCAACCACCCATAGGCCAGGCATGCTAGCCACAACTCCCTTCTCTGGAATAATTCGACCCCCTGCTCTAACTTTAACTAACAGGAAATGCATGAAATATTCACATGCATTGATATGTTAAATTACTAAGAGGGTGGGTGAATGAGTAATAGAGCAATTTAATCCTGTTTCACCAAAAATGCAAGTGTTATATCAATGTATAATTATCATCCAATAGTTATAGAGTAAATAAACAATGAAAAAATGAGAAATCACACACATACAAAATACACCAGTGTTTTTACGTGGAAACCCAAAGCGGGAGAAAACCACATAATGCTTTTTATTATATGTCTTGAAGAAATATATTCATTGGACGCACCAACTTCCTTTGTTTTATAGTAGAAATTGAAAGGAGGCTCCAACCCTTAGTATCTCAGGCTACAACCCAAGGGAAGCTCCAACTCCCTAATTATCTGGATACAACTAGAAGGAGGCTACAACCCCCTAAGATATTTAGATACAACCACCTATCCTTGCCACGTCCAACTGCCCTGACGTATAAATGCCAAATGTGGAAAAACTCTCACTGTCATTGAATCAACCACTACCACAATCAACCTATCACCATCAACCTGTACCAATAACATGTAACAAATTGTACCAATAACCCGAACCAACATGTACCATGCATCAACCATGAATCAACCTTGACTCATCAAGATGTACACATGCATCAACCATACATCAACCAAGATGTACCATGTATCAACCAAGATGTACCATGGATCAACCTTAATTCATCCATGCTTATTGAGTTCACATGTTCTCTTTCTTCTAGTGTTGATATATTAGGATCAAATCTCATAGGAAGAGATCTTAGTACCTTTTGAACAATTACAAATTATTTGATTTATTCTCCCAATCCCATGATTGCATTTCTTTTTCATCAACTCGTAAAAAGTAAGCTACAATATTTTCATCTTCCTTCATCCTTAGTTATTCGAACTGACCTCTGTAAGTTTGAAGCTTTGTTGCTTTGAATTTTAAATCTCCTTAATAAATACTTTGAATTTTGCCCCAAATCTCTTTAGCGGATTTAGAATGTGCAACTTTGGTGAATATCGATTCTCCAAGACCATTCAAAAGTGCATTAGTGGCTTTGGAGTTATTCTAACCAAGTTTTATTTCTTTGTCATTTGTCGGCGTAACTGTTGGTGTTGTGTATCCATCTATAATTGATTGCCAAATTTCAAATCCCTGTGCCTGTATATATATTTTCATCCTTATCCTCCAAAATGCATACTTTTATCCATAAAACTATGGTATTCCATTTGTATACATGTTGTTTCTCTCCATGATCTACCTTTTAGTGGTTAAGCTGATTTCTGAATGAACCTGCTCTAATACTAATTGTTGGATTACTGAGAGGGGGGGTGAATCATTAATAGAGAAATTTAATAATTTTTCACCAAAAATGTGAGGCAGGAGCATCATAAGCAGCCAAGCGAGCGTAAAGGCAGGAGCCATCCGAGACAAGTGCCAGCACGTTTTAAAAATGTTTTGAAATGTTTTTGAGAAATTAAGAAGTGGATATTAATGCAATAGCTAGAAGTGTACTTGCATTTATATCTGGCTATTGTAAATAGATCGTGAGCGACTTGCTCTCTTCTGTCAATGTAAAAGGAATTTAAGCCCATTTAATGAAAGTAGGTAGGTTTGAATGATAGATTAGATAGTTTTAGGAGCATTGGAGGGAAAATGAATATAGACACCATCATCTTTGTATTATGGTATCATTAGAACATTAACACAGAGCAGAAGAAGGAGAGAGTTGTAGCAGAGAGTTGTAGAGAAGAACCCATGTACAAAATTTTTGAGTTAATATATGAAGCTTTGAATCAAAGTCATGGTGTTATGATGCTTTATATTTATACAAGCTTAATGGTGTGCTTATAGATGTTTTATTCTCTCTATTATACATTTTCTTTAATATTGTGTTGAATGTATGATTTCATATTGAATGTTTGAAGTCTGAGAGAAGAAAGAGAATGAGTTTCAATTGTTTCTCTTCCTGTGTGAGAGTTCCTGCAAGGAGTGCAGTGAAATGTCTGCAAGGTGTATGTTGACAAGGATTATGATTTTTATCTTAGAAATCTCAAGAGGGATACCATTGTTCTCATTCCAGCAGAAGTGTAGGTGAAGCACATAAGCCATGCAAGGTGTGCACAAGCTATTCAAGACCTTAAAAGTTATTAACTAAGGTTGAATAGAGAAGGACTATTGTTCCAAAGAGTGCACAGAGTCGAGAGATCAAATACCCAGGAGTATTTTAAATATTTCTGCAAGGAGAAGTGTTCAAAGGAAGACAGGAAGCAGAATCTTCACGCAGAAGGTTAAGTTCCAGTGAAAGAACATTGGCTCGTTCCATAGAGATTCTTGAGGGAAGAATCGAACAGTCAGAATTCTCCATGGAGAACTCGTGAAGTCGTGAGGATCATATAATCTAGAGGAGTTACAGGGTGGATAAGCGTTGGACGAATCCATCACTTGGATTTCAAGATCCAACGTGGACCGTTCATTGCGACTGTTGGACCGTCAGGGTCATTTCAGTTTTTCAGGGTTTGTAAGGTGGAAGTGTAGACCAAACCCTTTGGTCTTGCACATTCCTGAATCATGAAATAGATCATTGCACCTAAAGGTGAGTAGTAGAAATTTCAGAAATTCGGAAGTCCAGATTTCGATATTTCGGAGGTCCTATCAACAAGGAGTCGGGACATAGTGGAGTGAAAATCCTGAATTTGCGAAGTTGTGACAGGATGTTGGCTTGAATTTTGGGATTTCAGCACTTCGAGTGTCAGGAAGTAGAGGAGATAGTGTTCTGGGATCGAGAGTTTTGAACTCTTGGTACCCAGAAGCCTGAAATCACGTGGGTCGTCGGATCAAAAGGGTTGTTATTTGTTTTTGATTCCGTAGAGGTTCTATTTTAGAGTTCAGAGTTTTGAAAGGGCAGAGGAACAGCTGTTGGAGGATTGTTCAAGTCCTGAAAGCCAGGAAGCTTGGGTGACAAGTGGTGAGAGTCCATGTTAGAGACAGAGGACAGTGGAGGAGACAGGTGGCGTGCTCGTCGCCAGGTGGAGTCAAACTTCGTTGATCGTTTCGGGGTTTCGAAGGTTGGAGAGCTGGAAGTCTTGCAGCCGGATTCATGAAATCGCGAAGTCTGAAACCTCGAAAAGGCGAAAAGTCCATTGGGAAGACAACATTGTTGAATGCATCAAGATTTGGTAATTCGGCACTTTAGAAGACAAGGGATCAAGGTTTCCTTCTTTGGAATTCCTGAATTCACGAAACACGATATAGTTGTGGAGGAGGATGCGGCCAAACATTTCAAGTTTCGGCATTTCAGGTTTTGGCGGGTTGAAGAGCCGGAAAACTTGACAACAGGAATTGCGATATCACGAAACCTGAACTCCTGATTTGGCGAAGGGCGCGACTTTATTATGTTCAAGGAGACTTGGGTGATTCCTTGTGCTTGATCATGTGGGAACACTTATAAGGACCTATGGATAAACACCATTGTGTGTATGTGTGTTTCCCTGTAGGGAAATCAAAGAGTCAATTAGACTCAAGGGGAAGATTTAGAACGATCCTGCGTGGATCTCAACCCAAGGGTTTGGGGGGGTCTGCAACATTTTGGTATCAGAGCATAGAAAAAGTTATTTTCTTTTTATAGCAGAGAAAAGAGAAAATTTTACAGGCATGCCACGGAGGAGAAGAGACCAGCAATTACCCGATCCAGCAGTGGAAAGGGTAATGCGTGAATCACATGCTAGGCTTGATGCCATGGAGACAACACAAAGGTGCACAGTTAACGTTGGGGATATCAACGAAGCTAAAAGTAAAAATGAAGCTGAAGGAGAAGAAGTTGCGGTCGAAGATGCTGTGGAAGAATGCCTATTCAGGGTTGTTGCAAGGATAGGTGCCAAAGAAAAAATGGACATTCCAGTGTATGAAGGAAACCTGGATGTTGAAAAACTTCTATACTAGATTAGATCTCTAGACAAGTACTTTTACTATGAGGATATCGAGGAAGACAAGAAAGTCAAACATGTCATTACAAGACTTAACGGGCATGCAACATTATGGTGGGATGAATTGCAAGCTGATAGATGCTACAAAGGCAAACTGAAAATCAAAAGATGGGATAGAATGGTTGCGAATATGAAATAAAAATTCATACCCAAGGATTATCAAATCACTCTGTTTCAGAGGATGCAAAATTTGAGACAGAAGTTGGGTTCAGTGAAAGAATACACTGAAGAATTCTACAAGATAAACATCAGAGCAGGTCATCGAGAAAGCGATGATGAAAAGGTTTCCAGGTACATGAATGGTATGAGATATGAAATTCAAGACGAGATGAGCATGATGATCATTTGGAATGTGGAGGATGCTTATCATATGGCCTTGAAAGCTAAAGAGAAGCTGAGTCGAAAACAAGGTCAAAGAGGCCAAGGTAGAAGTCAATCCAGAGGCAAAACAATTGCCCAAGACAGACCTCAAAAATCTAAAGAAGAGGGGAAGAAACCTCAAACTCAACCTGAGAGAGGTGGAAGCTTGTAGAGAGGGCAATACATTGATAGAAACACTTTTCCTCGAGCCAGAGGAAGAGGAAGAGGCATAGGTGGTGAAGTGAAATTTTTTGTCTGAGGGAAAAATGGACACAAATCCTATGAGTGCCTATATAGGAAGAAAGAAGGTGGTGAAACTCACATTACCGAAGCACAAGGATGGAATGTTGAGGCAGAATTTGTTGAGGGAGAAATATCTTTGATGATGCGAAAAGTTTTCTTAACACCAGAGAAGGAGGCAGAGAACCCATCCCAAAGAAACAGATTGTTTAGGACTGCTTGCAAAACTAAAGACAGAGCATGCAAAGTCATAGTGGACAGCGGTAGCACAGAAAATATCATATATACTGAGATGGTAGAAAAGTTGGAGCTGGAGACTATCGTACATCCAAGCCCATACAAAGTTTTGTGGCTACAAAAAGGACATCAGGTAAATGTCACTAAACAATGTTTAGTTGAATTTAAAATGGGAGGATATAAGGATGAAATATTATGTGATGTCATTCCCATGGAAGTTTTTCATCTATTGCTAGGTAGACCATGGCAATATGACAGGAATGTGATTCATGATGGGAGAAAGAACACATACACCCTGGAGAAAAATGGTAGGACACACATGTTGTTTCCGATTAAGGATAAAGAAGTGAAACTAGAGGTGAGCAACACTGTACTTCTCATGAGTGGGAAGGAACTTCTTAAGGAGGTTAAGAAGAAGGAAGACACATAATTTATTGTGGTCAGGAAGCCCAGAGTTGTTTTAACTAGTACGAGAGTGGATGATTTACCAGAGGAAATCAATAAGTTGCTGGAAGAATTTCTTGATATAGTAGTGGACGAACTACCTTGTTCGTTGCCACCAATCGGGAGTATAATCCATCACATTGATCTTATACCTCGAGCCAGTTTACCAAACAAAGTTGTGTATAGATTGATGCCACAGAAAAATGAAGAAGTCAAGAGACAGGTCCAAGACTTAATGGACAAAGGATTGATTCGAGAAATCTTGAGTCCATGCGTTGTTCCAATAGTGCTCATCCCAAAGAAAGTTGGAGGCTGGAGAATGTGTACAGACTCAAGGGAAATCAATAATATTACCATCAAATATAGATTTCCATTGCCAAGGATGGATGATTTGATGGATTTATTGAGTGGAGAGAATTTTTTTCAAAGGTTGATTTGAAAAGCGGATATCATCAAATTCGAATGAGAGAAGGTGATGAATGGAAGGCAACATTCAAGATGAATGAGGGGCTATATGAATGGCTTGTTATGCCATTTGGATTAATGAATGTACCTAGTACTTTCATGATATTGATGAATGAAGTCCTGAAGAATTTCATAGGGAAATTTGTCATTGTATATCTTGACGATATATTGATTTTCAACAAGACAGAAGCAGAGCACTTAAAGCATTTAGCTGTGGTAATGAAGAGATTACAACAAGAGAAATTGTTGATTTATATGAAGAAATCATCATTTATGAGGACATAACTCATTTATTTGGGTTTTGTTATCTCTGCAAATGAGTTGAATATGGATCCAGAAAAGGTAAATGCGATTAAGAGTTGGCCATCGCCGAAGAGTGTGTTTGAAGTTCGAAGCTTCCATGGTTTATCTAGTTTCTACAGGAAATTCATCCGAAATTTCAGTGGGATTAGTGCATCGATGATGGATACGGTGAAGAAAAGTCATAAATCTTCTCACTAGACAGAGGAAGTAGAAAAGAGTTTCAATCTACTGAAGAAGAAGATCATTGAGCAACCAATTCTGGTTTTGCTAGATTTCAGCAAGACAATCTAGGTCAAGTGTGACGCGAGTGGATTTGCAATTGGAGCGGTCTTGAGCCAAGATGCCAGGACGATCGCATACTTCATTGAAAAACTGAATGAAGTGAAGGTTAAGTACTCCACATATGACAAAGAATTCTATGCGGTCATACAAGCACTGAAGAAATGGAGACATTATTTGGTTCCAAAGGAATTTATTCTGTACAGTGATAATAATGTTTTACAATTCGTGACTCAACAGGAGAAGTTGAACCAAAATCATGCTAAATGGGTTGAATAAATGTAGAATTTTACTTTTGTGATTAAGCATATTTCTGGAACTGCTAACAAATTTGTTGATGCTTTGAGCAGGAAATGTTTGCTTATGCAGGAATTCAAAGTCAAGAATTTGGGTTTTGATAACCTTAAAGAAATGTACAGGGATGACCCAGATTTTAAGGAGGCGTATGAGGTATCTGAGAATCCAATTAGTAGGTACAGAAGCCAATGGACCGAGTATATGATCAAGGATGGATTATTATTCAGGGGAAATCAATTATGTATTCCAAAATGCTCCATGAGGGAGAATCTGTTGAAGGAAAAACATAGTGGAGGATTGGCTGGACATTTCGGTCATGATAAGATGTTCTCAAAATTGAATGGCTCATATTTTTGGCCACAGATGAGGAAAAATGTTAAGAAATTTGTGGACAAATGTATAATTTGTCAGCACACAAAAGGAAAAAGGCAGAACACAGGGTTATACCAGCCATTACCCATACCTGAGAGGTCGTGGGATGTAGTGAGCATGGATTTTGTATTGGGACTGCCAAGGACACAAAGAGGATATGATTCAATCTTTGTGGTAGTCGATAGATTTTCAAAGATTGCACATTTCATACCATGCCAGAAAACCAGCGACGCAACTCATATTGTGAATCTGTTTTTCAAAGAAGTCATCAGACTTCACATCTTGCCAAGGAGTATAGTCTTTGATCGCGATACCAAGTTCGTGGGACATTTCTAGAGAACTTTATGGAAGAAGATGGTGAAATTTTTTTCATTTATCTCAGTGTATCATCCTCAGAGGGATGGGCAGACAGAAGTTGTGAATAGGATCTTGTGAGATTTGTTGAGGGTCCTAGTGAATGAACACCACAGTCAGTGGGATCACATTCTACCACAGATGGAATTTGCTTACAATGACTCGCTCAACAGAAGCACAGGGAAGAGTCCATTCCAGATTGTATATGGAATGCAGCCAAGGGGAGTTTCTGAATTGAAAGATTCAAAACAAAATGAAATCATAAGTGCTAGTGCAGAGGACTTTGCAGAAGCAATGAAGGAGCTTCATAGTCGAATTAAGGAGCGACTGCAGAGTTCGAGTCAAGAATACAAGAACAAAGAAGATCAACATAGGTGAGAACTTCAATTTGAATTTCGTGATCTGATTCTTTCACATCTGAGGAAGGAGAGGTTCCCAAGGAGAGTGTATAATAAACTGAAGATGAAAAATATTGGACCGTGCAAGGTCATAAAGAATTTTGGGGCAAATGCATATGAGATTGAATTCTTGATGGGATTGGAATTTCACCTATATTCAATATTGCAGATTTGTACCCTTACAAAGCTGAAGAAGTAGGAGTAGGGGATGAACAGACAGAGGTTCAGTGGACCAAACAAATGCATGTAGCTGAAAAGCCACAGATGGAAAGTATAATTGATAAAAGGGTTAGAAAAAAGACCAGGAGGAAAGAGTATTTTGAATACTTGGTCAAATGGAAGGTACATCCAGTTGAAGATGTCAGTTGGGAGGATGAAGTAGAAATTCAAAAGCATGGACAGATCATGCAAGATCTCATGAACATGAGTTCATGAAAATTTTCAAGCAAGGGAGTATGATGCAGGAGCATCGTAAGCAGCCAAGTGAGCGTGAAGGCGAGAGCTAGTTGGGACAAGTGCCAACACGTTTTAAAAATGTTTTGAAATGCTTTTGAGAAATTAAGAAATAAATATTAATGTATTATCTAGAAGCGTACTTGAATTTATATCTGGTTGTTGTAAGCAAATCATGAGAGATTTTCTCTCATCTGTCAATGTAAAAGGAATTTAAGCCCAGTTAATGAAAGTAGGTAGGTTTGAATGATATATTAGACAGTTTTAGGAGCGTAGGAGGGAAAACGAATATAGACACCCTCATCTTTGCATTATGGTATCATTAGAACATTAGCATAGAGCAGAAGAAGGAGACAGCTCTAGCGGAGAGTTGTAGAGAAGAACCCATGTACAGAAGTTTTGAATTAATATATGAAGCTTTGAATAAAAGTCATGGTGTTATGAGGATTTATGTTTATACAAGATGAATGGTGTGCTTATAGATGTTTTATTCTATCTGTTATACATTTTCTTTAATACTGTCTTGAATGTATGATTTCATGTTGAATGTTTGAAGTCTGAGAGAAGAATGAGAATGAGTTTCAATGTTTCTCTTCCTGAGTGAGAGTTCCTGCAAGGAGTGCAGTGAAACTTCCGCAAGGTGTGCATTTACAAGGATTCTGATTTTTATCTTAGAAAGCTAAGGAGGGATACCGTTGTTCTCATTCTAGTAGAAGTGTAGGTGAAGCACCGAAGTCGTGCAAGGTGTGCGCAGACTAGTCGAAACCTTAAAAGTTATTAACTAAGGTTGAAGAGAGAAGGATTGTTGTTGCAGAGAGTGCACAGAGTCAAGAGATCAAATGCCTAGGAGTATTTGAAAGATTTACGCAAGGAGTGCGTGCAGGAGTCCTTTTGGAGGCTTCAATTTGCCAAGTAAAAGCTCAAGAGTGTTGGCATCTTTGAAGTGTTCAAAGGAAGACATGAAGCAAAATATTCATGCAGAAGGTTAAGTTCTGGTGAAAGAACATTGGCTCGTTCCACAGATATTATTGAGGGAAGAATCGACTGGTCAGAATTCTTCATGAAGAACTCGCGAACTCACGAGGACCGTAGAATCTAGAGGAGTTGCAGGGTGGATAAGTGTTGGACGAATCCATCACTTGGATTTCAAGATCCAATGTGCTCCATTGATCGTGATTGTTGGACTATCAGGATCATTTTGGTGTTTCGGGGTTTGTAAGGTGGAAGTGCAGACCAAACCCTTTGGTCTCGCACATTCCTGAATCATGAAATATATCATCGCGCATGAAGGTGAGTAGTAGAAATTTCGGAAATTCGAAAGTTTGGATTTAGGTATTTCGGAGGTCCTGTCGACAAGGAGTCGAGACATAGTGGAGTGAAAATCCCAAAGTCGCGAAGTCATGACAATACGTTGGCTTGAATTTTTGGATTTTAGCACTTCAGGTGTCGAGAAGCAGAGGAGACAGTGTTTTGGGATCGAGATTTTTGAACTCCTGATACTCGAAAGCCTGAAATCATGTGGGTTGTTGGATCGAAAGGGTTTCTATTTTTTGTTGATTCCGTAGAGGTGTTATGTCGGATTTCGGAGTTTTGAAAGGGTAGAGGAACAGTGGTTGGAGGATTTTTCAAGTCCTGAAAGTTGGGAAGCTTGGGTGACAGGTGGTGAGAGTCCACGTCAGAGACAGAGGATAGTGGAGGAGACAGGTGGCGTGCTCATCGTCAGGTGGAGTCAAAATCTGTTGACTATTTTGAGGTTTTGAAGGTTGGAGAGACGGAAGTCTTGCAGCTGGATTCGCGAAGTCGTGAAATCTGAAACCACGAAAAGGCGAATAGTCTGCTGGGAAGCTAGCATTGTTGAACGCATAGGGATTCAGTAATTCAGCAATTTAGAATACAAGGGATCGGGGTTCCTTTCTCTGGAATTCTCAAAGTCATGAAATGCAATACAGTTGTGGAGGAGGATGTGGCCAAAAATTTCAGGTTTCGACATTTCGGGTTTCGGCGGGTTAAAGAGCCGGAAAACTTGACAACGGGAATCGTGATATCGCGAAACCCGAAGTCCTGATTTAGCAAAGGGCGTGACTTTATTGTGGTCAAGGAGACTTGGGTGATGCCTTGTGTTTGATCACATGGGAACACTCATAAGGACCTGTGGAGAAACACCATTGTCTGTATGTGTGTTTCCCTGTAGGGAAATCAAAGAGTCAATTAGACTCAAGGTGCAGATTTAGAACGATCCCACGTGGATCTTGTCCTGAGGGTTCGTGGGGGTCTGCAACAAAATGCAAGTGTTATATCAATGTAGATTTATTATCCCATAGTTATAGAGTAAATAAACAATGAAAAAATGAGTAATCACACACATACACAATACACCATTATTTTTACGTGGAAACCCAAAGTGGGAGAAAACCACTTAATTATTTTTCTTATATGTCTTGAAGAATTAAATTCATTGGAAGCACCAACTTCCTTTGTTTTCGAGCAGTAACTGGAAGGAGGCTCCATGACACAGACGCGGACCCACTTGGCCCTCCGGTCGACATCCGCTCAGAGGATCGTTCTATCCAATTTCCCGAGCCAAAGTAGTTATTTTCATTCCTTGTTGGAATCTCTGTTAAAATCGATCCACGAGTCCTTCCTTTCCTCCTCACGAACTTTGAACATGATTGATGCCCTTTCCTCAATAGGAAATGCAATTTCGGGCTTTGGGGTTTGTTAATTCCTGAATACAGGAATCCTTTGTCTTCTCGACCTCCCAATCACCGAATTCCCGAAATTCTGAAACGCTTCAACAACATCTAGCCCCCAGGGCTATCTCCTGGTCCACATGACTATCCCTCATAAGACCACGTCTCTATTTCAGGGTTGCACGAACCAAGCGCTCAACCTCTCGTCCCCTGGACCCCCAAAATGTCGACACATGAAATGTCGATATGGAAATTGTCCCGGGCTTCTCCTCCTTTTCTGGTTTTGGGGTTTCGAACACCGAAAAGCTTGGACCTCTGGTCCTCAGGATTCCTGATCCTCCGAATCTTGATTTCCTGAAATTCTCTTTTCAGGTTTCTGCTCCTGCTGAGCCCTGATCTTATGTACACAGGATTCCTGAATTCCTAGTACCCGATAAGTCGAAATGCTCCCAGCGTTGCTCTTCTTTACAAGCCTTCGGGACTTCGAGACTTGTGATTCCCTGATGAAAAAATCCCTGTCAACTCGAAATCCCGGTAGCCGAAATACCGATGGGTTCCTCTATCTCCACCATGTGTCCCAATGAATGGAAGGCCCAAATCAAATTCGTTGTTTCGAGACTTTCACCATGGAAATTCCCGATCTCTCATCCTCAAGATCTCCAATATCCTGAAAACCAAAATCGCGATGGCCAATGCCTGTTTTGAGACTTTTGTCTCCGCTCTACTGTATGAGGGCTTAACTCCCTCACAACTCCTAACAAATCTAATGGTTGTTAGTTGTTTTGACCAAGATATGATGGTTCAGATCCGTCCTTCTTGTGCACTCCTCCTATGCTTCTTCCTGGACGTGGAAGATCCAATGGTCCATTTTCTTTCGGCCCATCCAACGGATGTTGTTTCTTCTCCTGAGCTCCTGCACTTTCTTTCAAGACTTCGAAGAATCTTTCAATTGCAAAAGGCCTCAACCTTCACTCCTTTTCTCTGTGAGCTATGTGAATTGAGTTCTCGCCTGCGTGTATCAAAACGCTGCCCCTCCTGAGATTTGGATACTCTGAACTCATCAAATATTTTTGTGGCCTCTGCACTCCTTGCAACTATGGATTCATGTGCTGAAAGTACTAATCCTCTTGAGCTTATCCTTCAAATCATCAAGGGATTATACGAATTCTACGCTCCTCTGCAGAGTCTCTGCATGCACAAAGGTGCTATCTCTTCTGAGCTTTTCAGATACTCAGACCTCCAAGAAAACTCATCTTTTTTTTTTCCTTTCTNTCTAGCTATCCTTCACTCAAGCAACCTCTTGCTGAGTATTTTAGGGTGTTCAACAACCTTGCGAAGATCCCTCAGTGGATTTCTTCTGCTATCTCTGAACTCAAAGAGTTCCTTCTGTGTGCCTTGGCACTCACTCAATGCCCTCCTGGCAGAGTATCAAGAATCCTCTGTGATTCTTGCTTCTAATGAACTCATGGCCAAGTTCTTCCTTTGTGCACTCTTTACAATTGCTCAATGCCCACTTGGAAGAGCTTCATAGAACTCATAGTAGAGTTCTTCCTCAATGCATCACTATGCATATGCGTAATGCCCACTTGGCAGAGCTTTACAGAACTCACAAAAGAGTTATGTCTACAATTTTTTTCTCTCATACACAGCCTTACCTCCTGAGGTGTTCAGCAACCTCACAGGTCTTTCTCATGATTTAATCATTCCAGTCTCTGTGCCCGCCTGGCACGTCTTCGTCTGAACCCGCAGAATTCAGAAATGCACCCTCTGTGCATGGCTATCAGAACCCACAGTATTCTATCACACCCTCCTGGTGTGAATCCTCAAAGACCTTCACCTAAAATCAAGCAACCTACAAATTCCTAGCATACATCTACAGACATAAAATGAACACAATAAAAATATCCACATAACACAGAAAACATGCAGCAAAATCTGCTCTGGTTTATATTAATATAAATGCTTGTTTACAAGGGTGTTCTTGAGCTTGTCCTGTAACAAGGTCTCGACTCCTTCTCTTCTTCTCTCTACTTGCAGACTCTCTTCTAACTCTTACAAAAAAATGAGACACAATTCGATCTTTTACTTGAGGGGGCTCTTCAAGCTTTTCCCTCCTACCTCAACTACCCTATTCAATGGCATTGAATGGGCTGTCTAGTCCACAATCCGGATCTAGATATCAGCTTTTACAAAAATTTAAGGCTATTTACTCTAATTCCTGTGCAAAGGCACGACTTCATGGCTCACCATCCTAAAACATTTAATATACATTTAATTTACATTCAAATCAAAATTGAACACGAGGGCTGCGCCTCTCTTCAACTTTGAATGCACGCGCTGACGTGGTTGGTTGGATGGCTGGATGACATGGAAAGATTATATTGCATCATACTCCTCAGCTGCAAAATTCATGAGCTCCTTCTCATGAGCTTCCCATCTCAGCTGTTGAAATCCTCCTGGATCCCAAGCGAATTTCTGGAGTTGTTCATTTGCTCCATCTCCCTGCTGTTGTTGTTGCTTCTGTGCTACTGCTACTGTTGTTGCTTCTTCTTCTTCTCTGCTCATCTTCTCCTCACTGGTATTCTCTGATGACCTGATCATCAGCTCCCTAATCTCCTCAATCACTTCGTGCATCTACTCCAGTGGCTAGCCCTGTTCATGCAGTCTCCCCAACTGCAAAATTTTTATGCAATTGGGTAGATCACTGTGATCTCCTGTGCCTTCTGCATCTGCTTCCAAATTCACCTGTTGGATGTGAATTCTCTTCACTTTCACCCTCTCTTCCAGGGATTCAATATGTTCATACAGATTAGCCAAACTAATGTCGTTTGTTTCTTCTTCTTCCTCCACTTCTGCAATCTCCAATGTTGCAGTCCTTTCAGCTACCTGACTGAAAGCATTGAGCCATTCCTCAGAATGCTCATCATCCTCTTATGCTTGGGCAGCTTCCAAAGTCTGCTCCAATTATTTTTCCCTGACAGTCTCAGCTGGCTATCTTACTCCTACCGCATCATCAGAAACACATAATTTTGCCTCTCTTGGGTTAAGTGGTAGGAATATTCCAATTCCCCCAATCATCAAAATGCTATTCTGATCTTCCTTTGTCAGCTCCTCTGGATGACTCAAACTCACCTCTGAGTTTATGAGACCCTCATGTAGCCTCATCTTCTCATCCCTGCCCACCTGGAAATATGGGACTTCTTTGTTTCTTCCTTGGCAGACTATGAGATCAACTAATCCCATCTTCATCAGCACCTCAGGCTGAATTGAACTCACCTCCGAGTCCATGAGACTTTCAGACAGTCTCGTATTCTTATCTCTGCCCACCTAGAAATTTGAGATGATTCCACTACCCTCCTAGCAGTCTTTGAGATCCCACAGTGACCTCATTTCATTGACCAGCTGGCAATGTGAAATTCCTTGGCAATCCTCCTGACAGTGCGTGAGATCTTCAGTTGATCCCAATTCATCCTCTTCATCACTGAGATTTATCCCAGTCTCTGGTTCACATATTTGAACCCTTTCTTCTTCTAGTATGTTGAGGTTTTCAGCATGCCTCAACCACCCTCTTAACAGCCTACACTGTCTTCTATCCATCAACTCCTTGACTGGCCAATTTTCTTTCTCCTTCCTCATGGGCCATTCGTATACCCATCTTGATTTGGTATTTTGTTGCATCTCCAATGCAAGTTCATCCACCCTCGCGTTCTACTGCATCCACAATGCAAGATTTTCTATCTCCACCCTTATATCAGCGAGCTCTTCATCTATGTCTTTTTTACTCATCAGCTTCGGGTTCTTCCTTCCAGCATACCTACGGCCTTCAGTAGCCATCTTCCTGTCTATCTGCCCTCCTGGCAAATTTGTTGTCACTCCTGCAATCCTGAGTGTTTCAGCCTCTCCCACAGTCCTCCTAACTATCTTCTTAATTTTTGCCTACCTGCAAACAATCACCACAGAGTTTCCAACACTCTATCTTCTTTTTCCTTCTCCCTACCTGAAATATACAAACAGATTTCTAGCTCTGATACCAAAACTGACACAGACGTGGACCCACTCGGCCCTTTGGTCGACGTCCGCTCACAGGATTGTTCTATCTAATTTCTCGAGACGAAGTAGCTCTTTTGATTCCTTGCTGGAATCTCTATTAAAATTGATCCATAGGTCCTTCATTTCCTCCTCATAGCCTTTGAACACAACCACTGCCCTTTCCTCAACAAGAAATGCAATTTCGGGCTTCAGGGTTTCTTAATTCCTAAAGACAGGAATCCTCTGTCTTCTTGACCTCCCGATCACCGAATTCCCGAAAAGCCGAAACGCTTTAACAACATCTAGCCCCCAAGGCTATCTCCTAGTCTAGATGACCATCCCTCATAAGACCACGACTCTATTTCAGGGTTGCGTGACCCAAGCGCTCAACCTCTCATCCCCTGGACACCCGAAATGTCGACACGCGAAATGTCGATATGGAAATTGTCCTGGACTTCTCCTCCTTTCATGGTTTCAGGGTTTCAAACATAGANTGATCCTTTGAATCTTGATTTCCTGAAATTCTCTTTTCGGGTTTCTGCTCTTGCTAAGCCCCGATCTTATGTACGCAGGATTCCCGAATTCTCGGTACCCAATAAGCCGAAATGCTCTTGGTGCTACTCTTCTCTACAAGCCTTCAGGACTTTGAGACTTGCGATTCCCCGATGACAAAGTCCCTATCAACTTGAAACCCTAGTAGCTGAAATACCGACGGGTTCCTCTATCTCCACCACGTGTCCCAACGAATGGACGACCCAGATCAAATTTGTTGTTTCGGGACTTTCACCATGGAGATTCCTGATCTCTCGTCCTCAATATCTATGATATCCTGAACACCAAAATCCCGATGGCCAACACCTGTTTCAGGACTTTCATCTCCGCTTTGCTATATGAGGGCTTAACTCCCTCGCAACTCCTAACAGATCTAATGGTTATCGACTATTTTGACCAAGATCTGATTCTTCAGAGCCATCCCTCTTGTGCGCTCCTCCTACACTTCTTCCTAGACATGGAAGATCCGACGGTCCAGTTTCTTTCGGCCCATCCAATGGATGTTGTTTCTCCTCCCGAACTCCTGCACTTTCTTCTAGGACTTAAAAGAATCATTCAATTGCAAAAGACCTCAACCTTTGCTCCTTTTCTCTACAAGCTCTGTGAATTGAGTTCTCGCCTGCGCGTATGAAAACACTGCCCCTCCTGAGCTTTGGGTACTCTGAACTCATCAAAGAGTTTTGTGGCCTCTGCACTCCTTGCAGTTATGGATTCATGCACTGAAAGCACTAATCCTCCTAAGATTATCCTTCGAATCCTCAAGGGATTTTGCGACTTCTACACTCCTCTGCAGAGTCTCTGCACGCACAAAGATGTTATCTCTTCTGAGCTTTTCAGATACTCAGACCTCCAAGAAAACTCGATTTTTTTTTTCCTTTCTCCCTCAGATGGAGAATTTGGATTCCCTTCTAGCTATCCTTCACTCAAGCAACCTCTTGCTGAGTATTTCAGGGTGTTCAACAACCTTGCGAAGATCCCTCAGTGAATTTCTTCTGCTATATCTGAACTCAGAGAGTTCCTTCTGTGCACTCTGGCACTCACTCAATGCCCTCCTGGCAGAGTATCAAGAATCCTCTGTGATTCTTGCTTCTAATGAACTCATGACCGAGTTCTTCATTTGTGCACTCTTTACAATTGTTCAATGCCCACTTGACAGAGCTTCACAGAACTCACAACAGAGTTCTTCCTCAATGCATCACTATGCATATGCTCAATGCCCACTTGGCAGAGCTTTAGAGAACTCACAGAAGAGTTATGTCTACAAATGTGTTCTCTCATACACAACCTTACCTCCTGAGGTCTTCAGAAACCTCACAAGTCTTTCTTCTGAGTTAATAATTCTAGTCTCTGTGCCCACCTGGCACGTCTTCATCTAAACCCACCAAATTCAGAAATGCACCCTCTATGCATGGCTATCAGAACCCGCAGCGTTCTTTCACACCCTCCTGGTGTGAAGCCTCAAAAACCTTCACCTAAAATCAAACAACCTGCAAATGCCTAGCATACATCTACAGACATAAAATGAACACAATAAAAGTATCCACATAACACAGAAAACATGCATCAAAATCTTCTCTAGTTTATATTAATATAAATGCCTGTTTACAAGGGTGTTCTTGAGCTCGGCCTATAACAAGGTCTCAAATCCTTCTCTTCTTCTCTCTACTCACATACTCTCTTCTAACGCTTACACAAAAATGAGATACAATTCGATCTTTTACCTGAGGGGGCTCTTCGAGCTTTTCCCTCCTACCTCAACTACCCTATTCAATGGCATTGAATGGGCCATCTAGTCTGCAATCTGGATCTAAATCTCAGCCTTTACAAACATTTAAGGCTATTTACTCTAATTCCTGCGTAAAGGCACGACTTCATGGCTCACCAGCCTAAAAAATTTAATATACATTTAATTTACATTCAAATAAAAATTGAAGACGAGGGTTGCGCCTCTCTTCATCTTTGAATGCACGCACTGACGTGGCTAGCCGGATGGTTGGCTGACGTGGAGAGATGCTCCTACATCACTCCAACCCCTTAGTATCTCAGGATACAACCTGAGGGAAGCTCTAACTCCCCAATTCTATGGCTACAACCATAAGGAGGCTACAACCCCCTAAGTTCTTTGGCTACAACCGAAAGGTGGCTACAACCATCTGTCCTTGCCCCATCCAACTTCCCTGACATATAAATTCCAAATGTAGAAAATATGTCACTGTCAATGAATCAACCACTGCCACTATCAACCTGTCATTGTCAACCTGTACCAATAACGAGTAACAACCTGTACCAATCAACCTGCACCAAACAACATGTACCAATAACCTGAACCAACATGTACCATGCATCAACCATGCATCAAACTTGACTCATCAAGATGTACCAACATCATCAACTATACACCTCATGTATGTGCCAACTCATCAACTATACACCTCATGTATGTGGAAACTCATCAACTACTTGTCTCAACCATGTACCTAACATGTACCTCAACCATATACCAAAGACATACACCAATATAACCATAAAAAAAGTCATCACTCTCTCTATAAACCAAATACCATAAACCCCTACATCAAACAATGTGCCACAACCTTACTATTATGTATCCTCAAGCTAAACCAACAACTTCAACAACACATCACAACCGAAAGACCAATACCCATATGCCAAATACCAACAACAAAATAACAACTTTATCCCTCAACAAATCTGATATATGCAGCAATACTAAAAATCCAATACCATCTCAAGAGATAAACCCTAGCTCACAAAACATACCTCAAACAAGATGTTCCATATCTCTCATAAATGGACCCCAACCATGTTGCTGCCACAATTTTTCTGCCTCACTTTTTCTACCGCGATTTTTCTGTCGCAATTTTTCTGCCGCGATTTTTTTGTCGCACTTTTTTTGTCGCAATTTTTCCGCTGCACTTTTTCTGCTGCAATTTTTTTGTCGCACATGTTCTGCCGTGATTTTTATACTGCGATTTTCCTATCACACTTTTTCTGCCATGATTTTTCTACCGCACTTTTTTTCCGTGATTTTTTTTTCACATTTTTTCTTTCGCACTTTTTCTATCGTAGTTTTCCTGCCATACTTTTTCTACCACACTTTTCTTGCTACATTGTTTCTTCCTCACGTTTTTTGCATCAATTTTCCTACCACACTTTTTCTGCTGCAATTTTTATTTATCAATAATACTTACCCAAGTAAACTTTCACAAAAATAGATATTCAATGATATTCAAGTGTGATTAAAATGAGAGAATCTTGCCTCTTATTTATACTTTCATGTAGCATCCCAGTTTCCTTATTTGAGGGAGTTCTCCATTAACTTTACTATTTAAACAATTTCTTTTGCAAACAGTTTGACTTTTGGGGGCTTCTAGATGACTCATGAGGCTCCTCCAACTTCACATGGCCATAACTCTCTAACGGGGAGGAGTTATGTGACATTCCACATACCACCAGAAATGGAATGACAAGCACTATCCATATAGGATAGTTTCATTGAAAAATTCACTGAACTTAATCTCATTATTCCACAATTAAGAATGGGTTCTCTAACCATACTTCTAGGATAACGCAATCCGCAAAGTGTCATCCTGTGAGGGATTTCACCATAAGGGGACCACTTTTTATTTCATCCATTTGTACCTCTTATAAACCATGATAAGACAATAATGAGTCATCTTTACATCAAACAAACTTGGGTCCATTACACAAACCTTTATGCTACCAGAATTTTCTACCGAACTTTCTTCAAGGGTTGACATCAATGACAACCAACCTTAATCAACAATTTCCCCCTTTGGCATTAATGGTAACACTTCGATGCAATACTAAAATTATGTCATGCAATACTAAAGTCATATCACTCATGCTCTCCCTAGAACCATGCCTCTATCCTCTGCATATCCGTGACCTTTTCTCCCCCTGGAATGATGCCTTTGTCCTCTGCATCAGATAAATCTCTCTGCAATATCCCTAGGCCGAACCTAATTGTAAATGAAAATGAAAATGTACTTAAGATGGTGATTTGTTGACATCTATTTTGTATTCACCTTCCATGGTATAGTGCGCGCATGTACTGTGCAGTAAAATGATGAAGTCTACACATTCCAGGATACCGTGTGCAGCATCTTAAGTGCATGCGATATTGAGGCCAATGATCCTTTGTGTATATGCTATGTTATATAGGATGGTGGGCCATTTTTTTGATGATTAGGTCAGAGAGCCTAGATGTTAAGGGATAGTGCACCTATTTTTTTATATGTCTCATCAGTAATATAAAATACATCATTGTGCGCAGACCAACCATGATAAAAGAGTATGGGGGACTAAACTCCACTAGTTAGGGAAAGGGTGGGCTAAAAGTTAAGGAAAAGGGCCAAGCTAGGGATATTAAGCCAAAAAGGAATATTATATTAATATTTCTTAAATATAAAGTATGGATAATTATTTTATCCTAAGTTCCAAAGATGGGGACAAGTGGGCCAAAGTAGCTCCCAACATGACAAGTGTCAAGTTGGGGACATGCATACATATAGTTTGGACTTAGTTCATTTTTCCATTTTTTCCATCATTCCTTCCATCATTGAGTCATCTAGTCGATCATCCAAGAGCATTCACACACCCATTGAGCTATCCTTTATACCTTCATGACTATACCTGAACCTATATCCATAGCCATTATGTTTGTGTATCTGGTTAGCTTGGGATATGGATTGGAGAAGCGATTTTTCAATCCCGTGGGATATTGAAGAGGTGGTTTGTTAGGCCCGTGAGAAATTCTCTCGGTGAGAGAATTGTTGGGAATTTATTTCCTGAAGGTGATAAACTACAACTATAGGGCTCTGAGACTTCTTGTTCGACCTGTTGCTGAAACCCAAAAATGAAGTGGGGCAGTTGAAGGATTGTTGAGCAGAGAAGGGGCACACTTCATGGGTGGGACAGACGTGTGGGGAATGAGGGACTGTATGATGTTAGTTTGAGTTCGCACTTGTGACAGATTCTTTGCTATTGTCTATGAACCATTATTCTGGTTAGGAATCCCTTTACCCGAGTGGAGTTTAGTCCCATCTTGGGCGTGAATCATTGTTGAGAGTGATGTATAGTTTAGTCTAAAGTTGGGAGGTTCGTGGAAGGTCTGCACGTAGTTGGTGATATTATTACCAAGATAAGTGTCAATTGTGTGATAAATTTACATGTTGCATTGTCATTTACGTGTGTATTTTTATGGGTTTATCTTATGTGTGGTTATATATATCTTTATATTTATGGGTATTGTCCGCATATGCTACATGTATACGTTTAGTATTATTTTTCATGTGAATCCATGCATTTACAAATGTATTTGTATGTTTACATTATATATATATGTTTCTACAAGAGCTCTATGTGTATATATTTTAATTGCATCCAGTTCAAAAAAATTCATGTGGAATAGCTTAGTTGGATGTTGGGTATGTTACAGTATGTTCCGTAGAGAGAACAATAGTGTTCTCTCGTGTATCATGGCCCGACCTGGGTGGTCGGAGGCGTTACACTCTCCCCTTTTGTCATAAATGGAAAATGTATCTTCCCATCAGGGGTTGCTCCCCCTAACTAAACTGTCCTATTTATGGTTCTTCCTCGTGTACATCGAATACATATATGATAAGAATTCAAAAGCATTCAATTTGGAGTATAAATAACTCTGAGTCTCTGGTGAAGGTACTCAAAGGGTTCTCGTGAAAGTGGTTTTGTAAATATGTATGTCACTTGTTCGTTTGTGCCCACATACTCAACTCTGATGTTTTTTTCTGCAACCTGTTCTCGTAGAAAGTGTTACTTGATTGGAATGTGCTTCATCTTGGAGTGAATCACTAGTTTCTTTGAGATATTGATGGCACTTGTATTGTCACAATATATTGGATTGGGATCATCATACTCAACCTGTATATCTGTTAGAGCTTGTTTCATCCAAAGAACCTATGTACAACATGTTGTTGTTGCAATATACTCTACCTCGGTTGTAGATAAAGATATTGATGATTTTTTCTTTATTATCCATGATACTAAACACTCACCCAAGTAGAATGTTTCTCCAATGGTGCTTCATCGTACATAAATACAACCTACCCAATCTCCATCTGTGTAGGCAATAAGTGATAGATCTTGTTAGCGATATTTCTTGCATGGGGGTTAAAATGTGAAGGGATGAGTTAAAAACCCACTTACCTTAAGTTTGGGATGTAAATGCGTCCATGTTTAAATGGAAACCAGATCTAGATGGCGAGGATTCGCGCGCCCAAATCAATGGCTCATATAGGATTTCGGAGCCCCCCTGCCTTTCTACCTTTAAGCAGAGGGGGGGGGGGGTCCGGAATCAAGGACGCATCTCCCCGATGGCTGCGATTGAAGCGCCCTGATCAATGGCACGCAGGGTGATTGCAGACCCCTTCCCGCCTTTCTACCNCAGAATCGAGGATGCATCTCCCCTACGGCTGCGATTGAAGCGCCTAGATAAATGGTGCATAGGCAATCAGGAAATCCTCTGTCTTTCTGCATTTAATCACCGTGGGGCCCCCCTCTTCTTGTTGTGTCATCCTACCATCTTTTCTCCCCCTGACCGTGCGATGAGGCTCACTCCCTTTAGCCCTTTGCTCATCCCCCGACATCTGTCCATATCCCCTCTTCTGGTCCATGCGGTCCCTTTCCCATCTCATCATCCACTCACCACCTGCCATGTGTCCCACTCCCTTCCACGTCACCAATCCCGTTATGCGCCCCATCCCTCACGCTAGCCTCCATGCCTATTCATCAGGTCGTTCAGCTAATCCAGGTGGTAGCATGAAGGGTCTTCCACGTCGCAAAAGTGCCAAGTTGGTCGTGTCATCCTCAATCCCAATGAAGCAGTTGGTGGTGGTTATACATTGCCTCCACCATAATGGAAAAGTCCGACGATAGATTAAAATCATGTTGATTCACCCATGAAGCTGTCATAAGTTCGATTGCGTCTGCCATAGGTTGCATGGTCATTCAGAGATTGCAAGTGCAGATTATCAGAAGCCATGCAGATGCAAATATTTTAATGCATTGTCTCGATTTTTTTGTTGTTGTTGTTTTGAGTATATGAAGGCATTTTCGCCATTTTTGTATCTATCGATGGTAGAGCAAAGCTCCAGACTATAAATTTTTAACAACCATTTTAGTTACCTAGTTGTGCATCTGTATATGAGATTTCTTGTTTTATGACAAACAGTTTCTTACTCCATCTATGTTTTCGTCTCATATCAGAGGGTTCATGATCGAATGATTCGCATGAATTGTTGCAGTAATGTTATGATAAAGGATTTGTTGTTACATTACTGTATTCTCTGGTCTTCTGTGTTTGAATGTAAGAAGATCTTGCGTTTGGATGCTTTCTTCTCTAGTCTGTTAGAAACCTGATGTTTATGACAAACCTTTGCACTCTTCTCATACAAGTCTTCCCCCTACTCACCCTTATTACAACTCATTGTTTGAATTTTATCTAAGACCTCATTTGCCCATACATGCCTGGCCTAGTTTCAGAGTTGAGACGATATTGTTCTGAGTTTCCTTCTATTTGATCATCCCTTTATAACAAATCGTGACATTAAACTGATGGGTGGCAAGCTCTGCTCCTGCTACAATCCAGGAGTGACTTTCGATGCTAACATTTATGGCGCCTTTGTCAGGGACGAAGTTGAATATTTTCCCCAGGATTGAACGACAACGATCAGTTGATTATGAAGATGCATCAGATATCAGAACTATTGAGATTGTTACTATGCACCTGGCGACTCCATTGTGACGACTCCACTGCGGAGAACCTGTTGGGTTAGTTGTGGCTTCCAGCGGTAGACACACGCGGTCCCATCCACAGCTGCCTCTGGTCATGCCTGAAGAAGACTCGGAGGTGATTATCAGAAAAGGGAAGCCCTCTCAAGGAGAAATCTTCGCCACCAAACCAGGTATTTCCCCACCCCCTTCTGTAAACACTCCATTTTCTTATTCTCAGCTTCCTAGCCATCATTTCTCTGAGGTTTCCCTTTTTCTTAATTTCGGGAGTGTTCCTGTTGGGTTTTCTCCTCCTGATCTAGTATCAGAAAAAGAGATCCTTGTCACTCCTCCCTCCCTAGAAGATGTGCCTCAGCACAGATCTCGGGCCTCAGAAGGTTTCACCACCCCTACTGTTATTATTATTACTCCACAGGGAGAAACACCTACAAATTCAAGTCCCTTAGCTCTCCCTCTATTTTCCCCATTGTCTCCCTCTCCTTCAGGAAACCCTTTCCCTGTATCTCCTGTTCACACTCCTTCTCCCCCAAGCTCTCCTCTACCTAATACTCCCATGGTTGGTGCTAATCCCCCTATGACCAGGATGGAGGCTATTATAGACGTGAGGTATGCTCCCCTTGTGTTACCTCAGCCCCTCAATGCCCTCCCGACAGATGGTTACCTCAAGCAACTACCCAAGTTCATGGGTGAAGGGGACGTAACTGCAGATGAACACCTAGAAGCCTTTTACAATTTCACAGATGATAATGTCATCATGCATGCAGACGTATGGATGAGGATTTTTTTCCATAGCCTCCAAGGCGAAGCTAGAAAATGGTTCAATGCCCTACCTCCTGGATCTATTGATGGGATTGAAGCTCTAGACAATGCCTTTTTGACACAATGGGGAGATAAAAAATATTTCATGTATTATATGACAGAGTTTGGATCTTTGAAGAGAAAAGAAGGAGAGTCTGTCTCTGACTTCTCCAAGAGATTCAACAAAATGTATAATAAAATTCCCACTGAGATAAATCCTTCGGAAGCCTCGGCTAAGATCACTTATGCTAGTGCTTTTGATCCTGATTTTTGCCTACTGTTGAGAGACAGAAGAGCCGCTACCCTGGCCCACATGCAGGATGCAGTCGTGGAAGTAGAATCTAACATATTGGTTGTTGACCGACTCAGGAACGCTGCTGATAGGAACATATCTAAGAAAAATCCCGAAGCCTCCCCATCCAGTTCCTCTCCCATGCCCCATCAGACAGATGAGACAACCAGAATACTAAAATTTCTTTCTGCTAGGATGGAAAGGTGGGAGTTAGAAGGGAAGCCCATGTACAAAAATCCCCAAAATACTGATAATAGAGGTTTCAGGAGGCCTAATAACCATGGACCGCAGGCCTTCCCAAGAGAACAAAGGGGAAAAGATAGAGAGGATCAAAGGATTCAAAACCCCCTCCAAAATAACATGGTCACTCATGAAGAAGGAGAAGAGATAGATGAGTTCGACCCCGAAATTCATTGTGTTGAAGAAGCTCCTCCTTTTCCCCATTTGACTCAGTCTGCCTATGAAAACTCCCTAATGAATGCTCAAATACATGAGTTAGGTAAGGGAGAGAAGGCCGACCATACTTATAATAGATACAATCTCAGGTCAAGAAAGAAAGAAGGAGACTTTGATAGCCAAGACCAGCCCCTCATAGCAGATAAGCCTATTAAAAATGCAGTAACCACGACTAAGGAAAAGAGAGCTCAGAATACTTTTCCAGAAGCCAAAGAACCTGTCATTGAGGTGACAGAAGCTCCCAAGACTTTTTCCTCTTTTAATTTTGAGCATGAAATTCAAAAGATCAGGATTCCCATCCCCATCTCCGAGCTAGTTAAAAATGAAGATTTTAAAAGGTCCCTCTCTAAGCTGCTACACTCTGAGTCCCCTCAGCCCCCCTCTGACTCAGTGAACCTTCAAGATGAGAAGCCAGTCATCATCCTAGGTCCCATGGTAGAAGACAGAGATGATTCCTGTCCTCCCTTCTACACCTCCCTGAACATACATGATAAAGTGTTGCATAATTGCCTCATGGATTCAGGAGCTTCCCATAACCTTATGCCAAAGATAGTCATGGAATAATTGGGATTAGAGGTGACTAAGGCCTATCATGATTTGTACTCTTTTGATTCGAGAAGGGTGCAATGTCTGGGAGTCATCAAGGACATGATAGTTTCTTTGTTTCAACTGCCCATGAAGAGTGTGGTCATGGACATTGTGGTAGCTGATGTTCCCCCCAATTTTGGCATGTTGTTGTCAAGGTCTTGGATTAAGAGACTTGGAGGAACATTACAGATGGACCTCACATATGCCACCATTCCATTTTTCAGAGGGGAACACAGGAGGTTGTACAGAGAAGTCCAACTGGCCTATATTGTCAGTGATGAAGCAAACCCCACTAATCACCCCATCTTTGCACTTGACATTGATTTAGGGTCTAGTTTGCTACAGATCACTGAAACTCCTGAGGCCCCTTTACAGATCAGAAAGCAACCCATTCTTAATCAGGAGATACCTCCTCCAACCACCTCAGTTTGGAAGATGTTCTTTGATGGAGCTTCCTCCAGTATAGGAGCAGGTGCCGGAGTGGTTTTCATATCGCCCTATCAAGAGACCATATCTTTGTCATACAAGCTGGAATTCGAAATCACCAACAATGTGGCAGAGTATGAAGCTCTTGTTCTGGGTATGAGGGCTGCAAAAGAAATGGGAATAAAGAAGATGACTGTGTTTGGAGATGTAGAATTGATCATCCAGCAGGTTAGAAATGTTTATCAAGCCAAGCATCCTCGACTCAAGAATTACAGGAACGAGGTATGGGACCTAGTTGATAATTTCTTCGTGGCTTTTAACATTTCTTTCATTCCAAGGGAGGAAAATGCTTCAGCCGACCTTTTAGTTGTCATAGCTAGTTTGCTTGAAGTTCCTACGCTACCTATTGTCATATATGATGTTGAAATAACATATAGACCCTCTGTTCCGGACAATGTAAAGCATTGGAAGGTATTTGAAGATGATCGGGAAATCGAAAAATTTCTCCAATCTATTGATGATTTTTCTGCATTGCAAATTGACGAAGATCCTGACATAGAAGCGGACCCCCACCCTAGGGTGTTTTTAAATAAAATCGCTAATCATAAGATTATTCAACTACCGAGCAATTACATCCCGAGAGGAATAGTCCTGTTAGAAAGATTGTTCAATGGGAATGATGTGGCAGTGAAGGGTAGAATTTCAGGTGATGATGCTGACACAGCTGAGTGCAACATTGGCACACCAGAGGAGCCCAAGTTTGTCAAGTTGTCAAGAAGTTTCACCGGGGAACAAAGGAAGGAATATTCTGAGCTGCTGAGAGAGTTTGCTGATGTGTTTGCATGGACCTATGAAGACCTCAAGACATATGACACATCAGTCATCGAACACAAGACTCCACTAAAGGAAGAGGCTAAGCTGTTTAGACAGAAACTAAGGAAAATAAACCCCATGCTGCTGCCTGTCATGGAGAAAGAAGTGAAGAAGTTGTTAGAGGCCCACATTATCATCCCCTTAAGGTATTCCGAATGGGTGGCCAATTTGGTCCCGGTAAGAAAGAAAAGTGGGGAAGTCAGGCTTTCTATCGACTTCAGGAACCTGAACAGGAGCTCAAAGAAAGATAATTATCCCCTGCCCAACATGGAACACATACTGCAGAGGGTAACGGGTGCATATAAGATATCCATGATTGATGGTTTCTCTGGTTACAATCAGATATCAGTCATGCCTGAGGACAGAGAAAAGACGGACTTCACCACTCCTTGGGGCACATTCATCTATGCCAAAATGCCTTTCAGGTTGATGAATGCAAGAGCAACATTTCAGTGAGCTGTGGATATAGCCTTCATTGGGGAGAATGATAATTTTGTAGTGATCTATTTGGATGATATCACAGTCTTCTCCAGGATAGACAAGGAGCACTGCTGCCACTTGAAGAAGGTTTTCCTGAAGTGCCGCAGGTTCGACCTATCTTTAAACCCCAAGAAATATTTATTTTCTATGAAGGAGGGGAATTTATTAGGCCACATAGTATCAACAGAGGGAGTGAATATCAATCTTAGCAGGGTAGAAGCAATTCAGACCCTGTCACTTCCCAGATCTAAGAAGGAGGTTCAGGCCTTTTGGGGGGAGATTAATTTTCTGAGGAGATTCATCTCAAATTTTGTTGAGTTGGTGAGACACATCACAACCATGCTCAGGAAGGGAAATGAAGTGAAATGGACCATTGAACCTAGGGAATATTTTGTCCAAATAAAAAGGGCATTGACTGAGGCACCTGTGCTTATCAGTCCTGACTATTCAAAATATTTCCTGATTTTTTCCTTTGCTTCTTGTNTGTGATACAGTAGCAGCGGTCTTGTTGCAGAAAAATGATCAAGGGTGAGAGAAACCTATTGCCTTCTACAGCAAGGCATTGAGAGATGCAGAACTCTGGTATGAGATCATGAAAAAGCAGGCCTATGCATTGGTGAAATCTCTCAAAGATTTCAGAGTCTATGTCTTGCACTCAAAGATCACTGCATATGTTCCTTCGAATTCTGTGAAGGACATTCTTATACAGCCTGACATAGACGGAAGAATAGGTAAGTGGATTGCCAAGATCCTAGAATTTGATCTGGAGATCAAGCCCACCAAGTTAATAAAGGGACAAGGTTTGGCCAAGCTGTTGGTTAAGTCCAATTGCAAAACCTTAGGAATTAACTTCATCAATGAGCAAGATGAGCCATCCAAAAAGCATTTCCCAAGTACCTTATCACTAGCAGCATGCGCCTGGTATAAGGATATCTTGTATTTTCTGCGAGAATTGAAGCCTCCCAATGGATTGGGAAAAAGTAAGGCCAGAGCTTTAAAGCTCAAAGTAGTCAGATATTGCCTCATTGACCAAGCCTTGTACTGGAAGGACACCCCTAGGGGTATTTTTAAGATGTCTGGACCCCTAGGGGTATTTCCATAGTGGTCTCTGTGGAGGTCATCACTTACGGAAAACCACGACTCATAAAATCCTTCGGGCTAGATACTACTGGCCCACTTTATTCCCTGATGTCTGCAGAGAAATCAGAGCTTGTATCAAATGCCAAAAGTTCTCAGGAAAGCAGCATCTCAAATCCCTGCCATTAAATCCTGTAGTAGTTTCGGCACCCTTTCAGCAGTGGGGATTGGACTTCATCGGATAAATTCATCCTCCCTCAAGTGGCCAGCACAGATGGATTCTGACTGCGACAGACTATTTCACCAAATGGATAGAAGTTGTCCCCACCAGAAGCACTTCTCACAAAGTGATTATCAATTTCCTGGAAGATATTGTAGCCAGATTTGGTTGCCCCAGCAGAATCATCACTGATAATGCCGCCCCCTTCATATATGAGCCTCTAGTCAAGTTCTGTGAACAGTTTGAGATTTCACTGATTCACTCTACTCCCTATTATCCTCAAGGAAACGGACTGACAGAGTCCTCCAATAAAAGTCTGATCAAGCTCATCAAGAAGCTACTGGAGGACAATAAAAGGGCCTGGGACTCAAAACTCAAATTTTCTCTATGGGTTGACCGAGTGACAACGAAGAAGTCCCTAGGCATCTCGCCTTTCCAACTGGTTTACGAAATAGAGGTCGTTTTCCCTACTCAGCTCGCCTTATCTGTGGCGAAATTCCTCCAGTTCCTTGAAGGAGAACCTAACCACATGGTCAGAAGGATTCATTAGATGGTGGAAGTGCAGCAGATCAGAGAACAGGTCATGAACAGGGCCTATAATCACTAGCAGAAGATCAAGTAGGCTTTTGATAGGAAGGGCAAGAAGAAATATTTCAAGCTGGGTGATCTGGTGCTCAAATGGGATGCACCCAGGTAGGAAAGGGAAAATCACAGTAAGTTTTATGCCCTTTGGTTTGGACCTTTCAAGATCTCGGAAGTATTTTCAAACAACACTTACAGATTGGAGGATCTGGAAGGCAAAGAAGTTTTTAACAGCCCAGTAAATGGGCATTTCTTGAAGAAGTGTTTTTTGTGAGCCGCAGTCGGCTCTTTTTTTTTGTAAATATTATTTTTTGATTTCATCTTAATAAATGACTCCAAATCCCAACAACAAGGCACTGAATCTGCAAAAGAGTCCTTAGAGCATCACAGGGACGACTCTATCCCCCATGGAGCCAAATGTTAGCGATATCTCTTGCACAGGGGTTAAAATGCGAAGGGATGAGTTAAAAACCCACTTACCTTAAGTTTGGGATGTAAATGCATCCATGTTTAAATGGAAACCAGATCTGGACGGCAAGGATTCACGCGCCCGGATCAACGGCTCATATAGGATTCCGGAGCACCCCCTCCTTTCTACCTTTAAGCGAAGGGGGGGGGTCCAGAATCGAGGACGCAT
>SNQJ01S0011598.1:107215-120141 GCA_010110895.2 Picea sitchensis
GGGGAGCTTTGAGGGGAAATCGGATGATCAGGGCTGGGGTGTTTTCTGATTAGTAAAGATATTTTAGGGGCATCGGTAAGCTGCAACAAACTAGACCCCAAGTCAGTGTCAAGTGCAAAGATGGGGTGATTTGTAGGGTCTGCTTCATCACTGACAATATAGGCTATCTGGGCTTCTTTTTATAATATCCTTTGTTCTCCTCCGAAGACCGGAATGGTGGTGTATGTGAGATCGATTTGTAGCGTCCCTCCAATTTTTTTGATCCACGATCTAGACAATAGCATACCGAATTTGGGGGGAACGTCGGCTACCAAAATATCCATGACCACACTTTTCATGGGCAGCTGAAACAGGGAAACCACCAGGTCTTTGATGACTCCTAGGCACTGCACTATCCTTGATTCAAAGGAATATAAATCATGATAAGTTCTTGTCACCTCTAGTCCCAATTCCTCCATGACTATCTTTGGCATAAGGTTATAGGAAGCCCCTGAATCCATGAGGCAGTTATGCAGTACTTTATCATGTATGTTAAGGGATGTGTAGAAGGGGGGGGATGAGTCATCTTTGTCTTCTACCATGGGGCCTAAGATGACGGTTGGCTTCTCATATTGAAGGTTTACTGAGTCAGATGGGGGCTAGGGGGACTCGGATAATAGCAACTTGGAGAGGGATCTTTTAAAATATTCATTTTTAACTAGCTCTGAGAGAGGGACGGGGATTCTGATCTTTTGAATTTCATGTTCAAAATTAAAGGATGGAATGGGCTTAGGAGCTTCCCTTACCTTGGTGACAGGTTCTTTGACTACTGGAAAAGCGCTCTGAGCTCTTTTATCTTTAGTAGCAGCTGCTGCAGATCTAATAGGCCTTTCTTCTATGAGGGGCTGGTATGGGCTGTCAAGGTCTCCTTCTTTCCTTCTCAATCTGAGATTATATCTATTAGAAGCGTGATCGACCCTTTGTTCTTTCCCCAACTCATGAATTTGAGCACTCATCAATGATTCTTCATATGTGGACTGCGTCAAATGGGGAAAAGGGGGAGTTTCTTCAATACAGTGAATTTAAGGGCCAAACTCGTCTATCTCCTCTCTTTCCTCATGATCAACTACGTTATTCTGGAGGGGGGCTTGAACCCTTTGATATTCTCTGTCTTTTCCCCTTTGTTACCTCGGGAAAACATGAGGCATATTGTTAGCAGGTCGTCTGAAACCTCTATTTTCAATGTTCTGGGGATTTCTGTACATGGGCTTCCCCTCTAGTTCCCACCTTTCTATCTTGGCAGCAAGCGATTTTAGTGTTCTAGCTATCTCGTCTGTCTGATGGGGCAGAGGAGAGGAACTGGATGAGGAAGCTTCAGGCATGTTCTTGGACGTATTTCTATCACCGGCGTTCCTGAGTCGGTTGAGGGCCAATATGTTGGATTCTACCTCCATGGTTGTGTCTTGCATGTGTGCCAGCGTAGCAGCTCTTCTCTCCCTTAGCAGTAGGCAGAAATTAGGATCGAAGGTGATGGAGTAAGTGATCTTCGCAGAGGCTTCAGAGGGTTTTATCTCAGCAGGAATTTTGTTGTAAATTTTATTAAATCTCTTGGAGAAGTCAAAAATAGACTCTCCTTCCTTTCTCTTCAACGACCCAAACTCTGTCATGTAATACATGAAGTCTTTTTTTATCACCCCACTGTCTCAAAAAGGCATTATCTAAAGATCTGATCCCATCAATAGATCCAGGAGGCAGGGCCTTGAACCATTTTCTAGCCTCTCCTTGGAGACTATGGACAAAAATTCTCATCCATATGTATGTGTGCATGATAACATTATCATCCGCGAAAGTGTAAAAGGCTGCTAGGTGCTCTTCTGCAGCTATGTCCCCCTCGCCTGTAAACTTGGGCAGTTGTTTAAGGTACCCGTCTGCTGGGAGGTTATTGAGAGGCTATGGTAGCACGAGGGGAGCGTACCTAGAGGCTATGATGACCTCTATTTCGGTCATAGGGGGATTTGCTTCGGCCATAGGAATATTATGTGGAGGAGAAGGAGTTCGTGAAGGGGCTACCGAGAATGAATCTCGGAGTGGGGTGGGAAACAAGAGGGGATTCAAGGAGAAGGCTAATGAGCTCAAGTTAGCAGGTGCTCCTCCTTGTGCAGGAGTGGGGAAATATTCTGTGGTCGTGGGTCTACGCCAAGGTACATCTTCAGAGGAGAGGGGAGTGACAAGGATTTCTCCCTCCAATCCCAGACCAGGAGGGGAAAACTCAGCAGGAACACTCCCAAAATTCAGGAAATGGGAAACTTGTGAAGGAGGTCTATCAAGAAACTAAGGGGGAGAAAACGGAGTTCTTACAGAAGGAGATGGCGGATTACCTATTTTGGTGGTGGAAGCTTCTTCTTCAGGGGACTTTCCTTTTCTGAGAACCACCTCTGGATCGGTTTCAGGTGTAGCTAGGGGCAGCTGTGGATGAGACTGCGTGTGCCTACCTTTGAGAGCCATAATTGATAGAGCAGGTTCTCCCCAGCGGAGTCGTCACAATGGAGTCGCCAGGTGCATAGAAGCAATCTTGATAATTTTGATATCTGATGCACCTTTAGAATCAGTTAATCATTGTCGTTCAATCCTAGGGAAAATATTCAACTTCGTCCCCGGCAACGGCGCCAGAAATGTTGGCGTCATAAGTCACTCCTGGATTGCTAACATGAGAAGAGCCCGACGCCCATCAGTTTTATGTCACATTTGTTCATAGATGGGTGATCGAATGGCGGGAAACTCAAAACAATAGCGTTCCAACTCTGAAACTAGGCCAGGTATGCATGAGCAACTGAGGTCTTGCGTAAACTTCAGACAGTGAGCTGTAGTAAAGGGTGAACAGGAAGAAGACTTGTACAAGAGAAAAGCGGAGGTCTGTTATAAACAACAGGTTTCTAACAGACTGAGGAAGAATACGTCTAAATGCGATATCATCTTACATTCAAATGCAAAGCCAGAGAATGCAGCAATGCAACAATAAATCTTTTATCATAACATAACTGCAATAACTCACGCGACTCAGTCAATCACGAACTCTCTTAGCATGAGACAAAAATTAGATGGAGTAAGAAGAACTGTCTGTCATAAAACAAGAAATCTCATATACAGATGCATAAGCTGAAAGATAGAATAGTTGTTAAAACATTACAGTAGGGAGCTCTGCTCAACCATCGATCATTACAAAATGGCAAAAATACCTACATATACTCTTTCTTTCCTTTCTCCCAATAGAGGTGTCTTTAGAACCTTCAATGGATGGCGTCGCCTCAATCAAATCGCGCCTGCATTGCTCTGTCATACGCTACCTTAATTCGGCATGGCCCGCGCTAGAGGTAGATGAACCCTTTGAATGTTGACTTGGCGTGTGCAGGTTCTTCTGGTGGGTTGAAGATTGGGCATGGCTTTCTTGAGGGGAAATGGTACAGGGGACCCTCTTGGGCAGAATTTTGGTCAGGACCTCCATACTCTACAATAAATGAGTGAGGTGAGGTTTGAACCACCCTCTTCCATCTTCATTAATCTCCAACAGGCACTGGGATCTAGCTCATGTCGAATCGGCATCTGGAGCATCACAACCTTCCTTCTGAGTTTTAGCTTGATGCTTCGGGGCTCGAGTGGCCAAATGACAAGCATAAACGCCCCTCCTCCAGGCCTGCTCTCTTGTGACCAGGTGCCAGAACCAGGTGCCCGATCCTGAGCGTTATCGAGAATTCGGGGTTCGGGGTTTCAAAATGTATGAAATGAGGGGTGCCTACTCCTTGAAACTTCGATATGCGATATGCTGACAGGATTAACACCTGTCCCAATGAGATCGGATGGTCCATATCTATTTTGGCCCATGGCGCTTCCCGCTGCTAAACCTCGGGAAACTGGTTAGCCCCAAAATATCGATGGCCATCGATCCGCTTCTATGGATGGATCTCGGCCGCCGATGGAAAAACTTCGCTTGCTCTCTTAACTTGCTGCTACAAAATGGGATTCTCTCATGCTATGCTCAGGTGCATCCCATGCAAACTGTAGACCTGGGTACGCCTAATCCCGAGACAAGAAATATCACTAACATATTCAACCTCCGAAACCTGAAACATCAATGAGAGTTGACTCCTTCAATGCGTCGAACACTCTCTACTTGTTTCCCACTAATTTTGTCTTTTTAGTACTTGAGTGAAAAACCAACGATTATGCCTCTTCCCTTATGATTCCTCGAATCCTGAAATTTCTCCTTTGGTGAGATCGATGGCCTTTCAGAACTCTCCTCGAACCTTGACCACCCCTTTGGCTTTCGTTGCACGTATCCCTTGAGAGATACTTGGAACCCACCTTTTGGCTTTTCTCTTTTCATGATTTCAGGAGTTGCGTGACCATGCAACTCTACCCCTTGAGTCTCGAAATCCTGAAACCTGATTGGGGCCCAATCGGCTATTGTCCCTCAACCTTTCAGGGATTCTTCCTTTCACTCTTCAGGATTTTTCTCTTCATGATTTTGTGAAAATCCATAGCAAAGAGTTTCCTTACCTTCCGAACCCCAAAACCCAAAATTTCTTAAGCCTCACCTCCCACTTGATCTATGGTTGAGATCTGCCTCAATCCGATGATTCTGGATCTTTCGGCTTTTCGCGAACCGGTAGTTTGAAACTCTCAATCCCAAAATCACAACCTCCTCTACTTCTCGACACCCAAACTGCCAAAATGCCTAAATTCACTCTGAAGACCTATCGCATTTCATGACTTCGAGATTTTCAAGCCATGGTGCCCCAGCTCCTTATCTTCAAAACTGCCAGAATGTCGAACCCTGAAATGTTGAAATGCATAAATTCCACTGTTCGACTTCACACTCGATAATCACTTTTGCGATTCGGGAGTTAGAGTGACCAAGAATTTTATCCTTCACTTCGAACTTACAAATCCTAAATTCCTGAAACAATCCAACAGCCCAAACTGACCATGATCAATGGTCCACGTTGATTCTTGATATCAGGGTGGTGGATTCGTCCAACTCCTAACCACCTTGCAACTCCACTAGATCCTACAGTCCTCGCGACTTTGCGAGTTCTCCATGGAGAATTTTGACCGCTCAATTCACTCCTCAATGACTTCTGTGAGACGAATCGATCTTCTCCCTCTTGAACTTGACTTCTGCGAGATGATTTCGACCTTTGTCTCCCTTTGAACACTTCAAAGGTGCTATCCCTCCTGAGCTTTCACTTGCAAACTCAAGTCTCAAAAGGTCTCCTACATGCACTCCTTGCGGCAAACTTTCAAATAATCTCTGGTTATTTGAGTCCTCAACTCTTTGCACTCTCTACAATAGTAGTCCTTCAACCTTCACCTTAGTTAATAATTTCTAAGGCTTCACCTAGCCTGCACACACCTTGCACGGCTTTGTGCTTCACCTGCACTTCTGCTGGTTATAAGAACAACGATATCTCTCCTAAGTTTTCTGAGATAAAACTCGGATTCCTGTCAACACACACCTTGTGGACATTCACTGCACTCCTTGTAGGAACCATCAGGAAGAGAAACAATTGAAACTCATTCTTCTTCTCTCTTAGACTTCATACACTCACCATGAAATCATACACACGACCTAGCATTGAAACAAATGCATAACAGAGAAAATAAAACAATTGTAAATATACCATTCAGCAAATGTAAACAATAAGCATCATAACACCATGAAATTTGAGTCAAAGCTTCATATATTAACTCAAGTGCTCTTGTACATGGTTTTTTCTCTACAACTCTCTACTACATCTCAATAGCTTATGGATTCTCTTCCTCTTTCTTTATGATACTGACACAAGGATGAGGGTGTCTATATATGTTTTCCCTCCTACACTTCTAACTATCTAATCTATTAATTCAATTCTACCTACTTTCATTAAATGGACTTAATTTCCTATTACAATCAAAATATGAGAGAAAATCTCTCAAGATATGTTTACAACATCTAGACATAAATGCAAGTACGCTCACCCTAGCTATTACATTAATATCCGCTCCTAAATTTTCAAAATATTTCAAAATGTGTGTTGGTGCTTTTCCAGCTATATTCTACCTTTATGCTTGCTTGGTTGGCTGCTTACGATGCTCCTACATCACTTGTTCAATCTTTTGACAAAGTTGGCCACTTCTTCATCATCTTCTGAGATGTCACTACTGCTGCTATGTTCTTTTTATTTTTTCTTTCGCTTTTTCTTTGAATTTTTGTATGCTTCTTTTATATCTGGATTTTCCTATTCAGTTTTCATTTCATATGTTGTGAAGATTCCATGTAATTCGTCCATTCTTATTGAGTTCACATGTGTTCTTTATTCTAGTGTTGATATCTTAGGGTCAAATCTAATAGGAAGATATCTTAGTAACTTTTGAACAATTACAAATTATTTGATTTATTCTCCCAATCCCATGATTGCATTTATTTTTTCATCGACTTGTAAAACGTAAGCTGCAATATTTTCATCTTCCTTCATCTTTAGTTGTTCAAACTGACCTCTGTAAGTTTGAAGCTTTGTTGCTTTGACTTTTGAATCTCCTTCATAAATACTTTGAAGTTTGTCCCAAATCTCTTTAGCGGATTTAGAATGTGCAAGTTTGGTGAATATCGATTCTCCAAGACCATTCAAAAGTGCATTAGTGGCTTTGGAGTTATTCTGAACGAGTTTTATTTCTTTGTCATTTTTCGACGTAACTGTTGGTGTTGTGTATCCATCTACAATTGATTACCAAATTTCAAATCCCTATGCCTGTATATATGTTTTCATCCTTATGCTCCAAAATGCATACTTTTTTCCATAAAACTATCGTATTCCATTTGTATACATGTTGTTTCTCTCCATGATCTACCTTTTAGTGGTTAAATTGATTTCTGAATGAACCTGATTTGATACTAATTATTGGATTACTAAGAGGGGGGGTGAATCAGTAATAGAGAAATTTAATAATTTTTCACCAAAAATGCAAGTGTTATATCAATGTAGAATTATCATCCAATGGTTACAGAGTAAATAAACAATGAACAAATGAGCAATCACACACATACACAATACACCATTATTTTTACGTGGAAACCCAAAGTGGGAGAAAACCACATAATTATTTTTCTTATATGTCTTGAATAATTACATTCATTGGAAGCACCAACTTCCTTTGTTTTCTAGTAGCAACTAGAATGAGGCTCCAACCCCCTAGTATCTCAGGATATAACCTGAGGGAAGCTCCAACTCCGCAATTCTCTGGCTACAACCATAAGGAGGCTACAACCCCCTAAGTTCTTTGGCTACAACTGGAAGGTGGATACAACCATCTGTCCTTGCCCCATCCAACTTCCCTGACATACAAATTCCAAATGTAGAAAATATGTCACTGTCACTGAATCAACCACTGTCACTATCAACCTGTCATTGTCAACCTATACCAATAACCAATAAAAACCTATACCAATCAACCTGCACCAAACAACATGTACCAATAACCTGAACCAACATGTACCATGCATCAAACTTGACTCATCAAGATGTACCAACATCATCAAATATACACCTCATGTATGTGCCAACTCATCGACTATACAACTCATGTATGTGCCAACTCATCAAATACTTGTCTCAACCATGTACCTAACATGTACCTCAACCATATACCAAAGACATACACCAATATAACCATAAACAATTCATCACTCTATCCATAAACCAAATACCATAAACCCTTACATCAAACCATGTGCCACAACCTCATTGTTATGTAGCCTCAATCTAAACCAACAACTTCAGCAACACATCACAACTGAAAGACCAATACCCATATGCCAAATACCAACTGTATCCCTCAACAAATCTGATATATGGATACTGAACATACAATACCATCTCAAGAGATAAACCGTAGCTCACAAAATATACCTCAAACAAGATGTTCCACATCTCTCATAAAAAGGACCTAACCGTGTTGATGCCGCGATTTTTGTGCTGCATTTTTTCTGCTGCAATTTTTCTTCCTCACTTTTTCTACCACACTTTTTTGCCGTGATTTTTCTATCGCACTTTTTCTATCGTGATTTTTTTGCCACACTTTTTTATGTCACGATTTTTCTACCACACTTTTTCTGTCGTGATTTTTCTGCCAAGATTTTTCTGTCGCACTTTTTATACCGTGATTTTTCTGCCGCGATTTTTCTGGTGCACTTTTTCTGCCGCACTTTTTTTGCCATGATTTTTCTTCCGCAATTTTTCCGTCGCACTTTTCTTGCCACACTTTTTCTGCTGCATTTTTATGGCCACACTTTTTATGCCACACTTTTTCTTCTGCACTTTTCTTGCCGCACTTTTTTTACTGCAATTTTTATTTATCAATAATACCTACCCAAATAACCTTTCACAAAAATAGATATTCAAGTGTGATTAAAATGAAAGAGACTTGAATCTTATTTATACATTCATTTAGCATCCCACTTTCCTTATTTTAGGGAGTTCTCCATTAACTTTATTATTTAAAAAATTTCTTTTGCAAACACTTTGACTTTTTGGGGCTTCTAGATGACTCATGAGGGTCCTCCAACTTCACATGACCATAACTCTTTAACCGTGAGGAGTTATGTGATGTTCCACATACCACCAGAAATGGCATGACAAGAACTATCCATATAGGATAGTTTCACTAAAAAAATTGTTGACCTTCATCTCATTATTCCATAGTTAAGAATAGGTTCTCTAACCATACTTCTAAGATAACTCAATTCGCAAAGCGTCTTCCCATGAGGGAGTTCACCATAAGGGGACCACTTTGGAGTTCATCCATTTGTACTTATTATCAACCATGACAAGAAAATAATGAGTCATCTTTACATCAAACAAACTTGGGTCCATTACCCAAACCTTTTTGCTACCGTAATTTTCTACCATACTTTCTTCAATGGTTGACATCAATGACAACCAACCTTAATAAATATGATCAAGACTCATGCTAAAAATAAAAGAAATGAAACATATGACATGAAAAACAATACACAACATGCATGCATACTTTAAACATATTGAGTTCATCGATAAATAAATACAAAGTAGAATAATTCATACACAGGTAAATAATACCATAAAAAGAGAACTTATCTTTTATAGAATAGAACCACCAACTACATGCAAACCAAGGATGTTCCACCAAACCATAGACATTTTTGTTCCAATTATCAACAACAATGTCACCCCCGATCCATGGCTATGAATCCACAAGGATAGTTCCAGAGTGTTACTCAGCTTCCCAAACCAATCAACACTCAATTTCTCATAGGCTCTCCCATCAATCACAATAGTCCAAGTACCCAACTCTCTTCTACCCAGCCTAAACCACCCAAGAGAATGGACCCCCACCCTTCTTTACCATGCAGTCCCATAGGAAGTACTTCTCCTTTCAGGGATCTAGTGCAGATGGTCCAGAATATCCATGTTGAGACTCTCATGACTCGCAACTATGAGGAAGGTTGGACACATGCCAAATATATCATATACATAGGCCTTGTTCATAGATGGATTGCACCAACAATTTCTAAATCCAACAAAATTGTGGTTGTTCTTGAACGATATGCTTCCCTTCACAAGCCAAATGTGAATGAGGAGACGAGCGGGTGAAGGAAAGAATGGAGTGGAGTCTCCACCTGAGGTGTGGAAAAATGAACAAATTGAGTGAATGAATAAGTGAATAGGTGGAGCGACCCACAATAGAGTGAGGGAAAGAATGGGAGTGAGAGAGAATGAACAACCATGACGAACCCCCCCAACAGACCAGGGATGGGTTTATGAACTCTTGGGATTCAAGAACCTCCTAGACTCCCCCAAGAATCTCACGTAACTTCTATTCACCATTAAGAAAAAATGGAGAATAAAAATATAAAATAAATTCTTAGCCCCTCAATCCCACTCTCTTTTGGAATAGCCCCCTATAACTCTAGTCCTTGTCCATATAGTAGCCAACGATGTATTTATTATTAATAATGATAAAAAAAAATACATTTCTTGGGCACACTAGCCTTTTAATAATTGTTTCAACACTCTGGACTCTCAGTAGTGTAACAATACATTATTTAATATGAGGACTCAAAACCCGAGGTGTTACATCCCCTCCCCCTTATTTTGGCATTTTCCTTAGTGCATATACAAAATAGATATCAAAATACTAGAATTTATTTAAAAATATGTGCGTACTCTGTCTGCATGGCATCTTCATGCTCCCTGGTAGCATACTTAGGACCGTAGTAGGTCCACTAAAGTTTTACCATCTCTATAACTCGATTTCGGAGAATTTTGACTTTTTTGTCCAATATTCGCACTAGTTATATCTGAAAGTCTCCCTCTGTCTCTACCTTAATCATATGCCAATCAATAACATAGTTAGTATCGTGTACATATTTCTTTATCAAAGAGGCATGAAATACATTATGCACATTCATGGAAATAGGAAATCCAAGCATGTATGCAACTGGTCCTATTTTGTCCAATATCTATGTTGGCACAAGGGAAGACCTAGGGTTCAATGTTTCAACATTGCACCAACAAAACCCTAAATACCAGCCCTTTCAACAACACCTGCGAAGTAGATGAAGTCTCACCCAAGGTAGATGCAAGGGGGTTACAGGACTCAAGTGTCTGCAACCTAGCTGGGACACAGATCTGTGATTACACACTTTGAAAGATCACTTAGACAAGAATGTGTATTAATTTATGATTGTTATTCACATTGTAGATTAACCTTAAATGTAGATCAAAGCAGTAATAATCAATATTAAACTCTTCTAGGAATTTATCACATAGCATGAGAGTAGATCTAGCATTTATTCATATATCAAGCAGTAAGCATCAATGGATCTACCTATCATACATCAAGAATAGTAAATAAATACATGAACAACATTGCACAAAGCATATCAGCACAAGATATACGTGGTTCATCCCAATGTGGGGCTATGTCCACCAACTCTTCTTATTATTTATTAGCTTCTTCCAATCTTCCTACATGCACCAAATCATAGATCCAACTCCACAAAGGATAGGAGATCTTCGCGTACCTCACCGGATCCTCCTTCCCTGAATTAGATAAAAAAAAAAATCCTTACACAACAGGTATGCACCAAGCACTTACAAAACTCTTGCACTTAGCTCTCCAAGTCTCAACACATTCATGCACAAAGCCAACTAGCCATGCACTAAGCCGAATAATGACTAGTCTCTACCAAACCCCCTCCTCTTCCTTTACTTACATCACCTAGATACTTATTTATACATTACCAAAAGGGGCCTAAGCATGGGTAAACCCATGGGCCGACATCCCATACTCATTTCATAAACCATAAAACCCAAAAATCCCGCAAAAAGGGTGAGATATCATGATCTCCACTTCACTCGAGCACTCCATCTTTGACCAGCTGTTGGTGTCAAAAGTCACTCCAGGATTGCTTGCAGGAGCAGAGCCTGACACCCATCAGTTTAATGTCACGATTTGTTTTAAAGGGGTGATCAAATGGAGGAAAACTCGAGGAGATATCACTCTAACTCGGGGACTGAGTCTGGTACATATGGTGACAAAGGAGGTCTTGATCCAACTTCAGCCAGTGGGTTGATAAAAGGGTGAGTAGGTGGAAGACTTAGTGAGGAAAATGAACAAATAGATTTGGGCAACAGGCTTATGGCTATCTACAGAAGAAAGACACTAAATGCAAGCTCAGCTTGGTTCAGGGTCTCAAGCAACTGAGGAGGACTCGACTGGATCCTCCAATTCCAAGTCACTCAGCGCGGGGAAAATCACAAGAACTGGCTGGAAACATCATAACTGCTACAGTGATCCTACCAACATCATCCTATAACAGCTATAGCTCGACTGGATCCTCCAATTCCGAGCGATTCTAACACAGTGGAACAAAGACGTAAAATAAACTGGCGTTCATTAGGCAAGAAGTCTCAAAAGCACATACATAACCAGAGTATCAGTGCTTCATTAGAGATTTACAACCGGGAGCTCAGCTCAACCATCGATAGATACAAAAATGGCGAAAATGCCTTCATATACTCAAAATAACAACAGCAGCGAAATCAAGACACTGCATTGAAAGCTTTGCATCTGCATGGCTTCTGACAGTCAACATCTGAAAGATCGTGCAACTTATGTCAGACGCAATATTAATTCTTTGACAGTTCCAACGGAGAATCAATGTGCCTTAAATTCATGGCCGTGCTTTCCCATTAAGGCGGAGGCGATGTCTAACCACCACCAACCGCTTCAATAACTACTTTCTTGGGATCGAGGATGATCTGGCCAACTCAGCACCTCGGGATATGGAAGACTTCTCATGCTGCCACCTGGAATAGCTTGACTGGTTCAAAGGATATGCGTGGGGAGCCAGCACGAAAGGTGGCGGGGGTATGGAAATGGAGTGAAGGGGCCTGAAACTGTGAGGATGCGAAAGAAGTGGCGAGGTGTGAGAAGAGTTTTGGGAGAGACACATGGAAAAAGACGCTAAGCGAAGGAGGTAAGGAAGCAGGTGCGATGGACATATTTTAGCGGGAGGCTGACATGGAGGGAAGAAGACGCGTGGCGGATGGTGTGTGGATGATGGGAAGGAAAGAAGACCACGCGGACCATAAAGGGGAGGTAGACGGATGACACATGGCAGCAGGAGAAAAGCGGTTGGAAGGTGACGTGACGGGAGAAGGGCCCACGCAAGATTAAACACAGAGCAGCTGAGTATGGCCGGAGTGCATGAGCGTTGCTGATCTAGGCGTTGAAGTCTTAGCCGTCTGAAAGTTGCACCCCCAATTCCGGACCCCCCCCCCCTCCGCTTAAAGGTAGAAAGGCACGGGGGGTCCGGAATGGTCTTTATCGCCATTGATCCGGGCGTGCTAATCTGAACCGTTGGAGAG
>SNQJ01S0011598.1:120151-156285 GCA_010110895.2 Picea sitchensis
GATAAGCTTGATCAAGCTTTTATTGGAGGACTCTGCCAGTCTGTTTCCTTGAGGATAGTATGGAGTAGAGTGAACCAATGAAATCCCAAACTGTTCACAAAACTTGATTAGAGGCTTAGACCTGAAGGGGGAGGCATTGTCAGTGACAATTATGCTTGGACAACCAAATCTGGCTATGATGTCTTCCAAGAAGCTGATGATTACTTTATGAGAAGTGCTCTTGGTGGGGATAGCCTCTATCCACTTGGTGAAATAATCAGTTGTAGTGAGGATCCATCTGTGCTGGCCACTTGAGGGAGGATGGATCTCTCCGATGAAATCCAATCCCCACTGCTGAAAAGGTGCCGAAACTACTACAAATTTTAATGGGAGGGATTTGAGTTGTTGTTTACCTGTGAATTTCTGGCATTTAATGCAATCCCTGACCTCTCTACAGACATCAGTAAACAAAGTAGGCCAGTAATACCCAGCCCGGAGGATCTTATAGGCTGTGGTCTTCAAAAAATGATGACCTCCGCAGAGACTGCTATGAAAATCAAACATCACTTTCTGTGCTTGCAATGGGTCCAGACATCTTAATAATATCCCCAGAGGGTCTTTCCAATACAAGGCTCAGTTAATGAGGCAGTATTTGACTGCTTTGAGCTTTAAATCTCTAGCTCTACTCTTTCCCAGTCCATTAGGGGGCTTTAATTCTTGCAGAAAGTACAAGATGTCCCTGTACCAGGGACATGTTGCTAGTGGTATGGTGCTCTGGGAATTACTGCTGGATGACTCAGCTTGCTCGTTGATACAGTTAATTTCTAGAGTTTTGTAATTGGACTCGGCCAATAACTTGGCCAAACCCTGCCCCTTTATCAGCTTGGTGGGCTTAATTTCCAGGTCAAATTCGAGGATCTTAGCTATCCATTTGCCCCTTCTCCCGTCTATGTCAGGCTGTATAAGGATGTCCTTCACAGAAGTTGAAGGGACATATGCAGTGATTTTTGAGTGCAAAACGTAGATCCTGAAATCTTTGAGGGCTTTCACCAAGGTGTAGGCCTGTTTTTCCATGATCTCATATCTGAGTTCAGCATCTCTCAATGCCTTGCTGAAAAAGGCAATGGGCTGCTCTCACCCTTGATCGTTTCTCTGCAATAGGACTGTTGCTATTGAGTCGTCAGAAGCAAATGAGAAAATCAGGAAATCTTTAGAATAATCGGGACTGATTAGCACAGGTGCCTCAGTCAATGCTTTCTTTATCTGTGCAAAAGATCCTCTAGATTCAGTAGTCCACTTTATTTCATGGCCCTTCCTGAGCATGGCTGTAATGTGTTTCATCAGCTCGGCGAAGTTCGAGACGAATCTCCTCAGAAAGTTGACCTTCCCCAAAAATGCCTGAACTTCTTTCTTGGACCGGGGAAGTGACAGGGCCTGAATCGCTTCCACCCTGCCTGGGTCAATCCTTACTCCTTCTGCTGACACTATGTGACCTAATAGCTTCCCCTCTTTCAAATAAAACAATGATTTCTTGGGGTTTAAAGATAGGCCATACCTCCGACACTTCAGGAAAACTCTCTTTAAGTGGCAGCAGTGCTCTTTATCAGTCTTAGAGAAGACTGTGATGTCGTCCAGATATATCACCACAAACTGGTCCTTCTCCCCGATGAAGGCTATATCCATGGCTCGCTGAAACGTTGCTCCTGCATTCATCAGTCCAAAAGGCATTTTTGCATACATGAATGTGCCCCAAGGAGTGATGAAGGCTATTTTTTCTCTGTCCTCAGGCATGACTGATATTTGATTGTATCCAGAGAAACCATCAATCATGGACATCCTGGATGTGCCAGTGACCCTCTGTAAAAAAATTTCCATGTTGGGCAAGGGGCAATTGTCCTTCCTCTAACTCTTGTTCAGGTTCATGAAATCGACACAGAGTCTGATTTCTCCACTTTTCTTTCTCACCGGGACCAAATTGGCCACCCATTCAAAATATCTCAAGGGGACAATGATATGGGCATCCAACAACTTCTTTACCTCTCTCTCCATGACAGGCAGCAACATGGGATTTATCTGTCTCAACTTCTGCTTGAATGGCTTAGCCTCCTCTTTTAGTGGGATCTTGTGCTCGATGACTGATCTGTCATATGTTTTGAGGTATTTGTAAGTCCATGCAAACACATCAGCAAACTCCTTCAGCAACTTGATATATTCTATCCTCTGCCCTTCGATCAAACTTCTTGACAGCTTGAAAAACTTTGGCTCCCCAGGTGTGCCTATATTGCATTCAGCTGTGTCATCATCATCACCTGAAACCTTACCCTTTACTGCCACATCATTCCCGTCGAATAATATCTCTAACGGGATCAGTCCTCTCGAGATGTGATTGCTCGGTAGCTGAATGATCCGATGATCAGAAATTCTATTCACACACTCCCCAGGGTGATGGTCATCTTCCTCTTAAGGATTCTCATCTATGTGCATTGTGGAAAAGTCATCAATGGAATGGAGAAATTTCTCAATTTCATGATCATATTCAAACACCTTCCAGTGTTTGACATTGTCTAGTATAGAAGGTCTGTATTTTATTTCAATGTCAGACCCGACAGTGGGCGATGTGGGAACTTCGAGCACACTAGCTGTAAAAGCTAAACAGTCAGCCGAGGAATTTTCCTCCCTTGGAATGTAGGAAATGTTAAAAGCCAGGAAGGAATCATCAACCAGGTCCCATACCTCGTTCCTGTAATTCCTGAGCTGAGGATGCTTAGTCTGATAAACATTTTTGACCTGCTGGACAATCAGTTCTACATCCCCAAACACAACCATCTCCTTGATTCCTATTTCTTTTGTAGCTCTTAATCCCAGAACCAGAGCTTCATACTCTGCCACATTATTGGTGACCTTGAATTCCAGCCTGTATGACAAAGAGATGGTCTCATGACAAGGTGATATGAATATCACTCCGGCGCCTACACCCATACTGGAGAAAGCTCCATCAAAGAACATCTTCCAAATAGAGGAAGTTGGAGGGGAGGTGTCCTGATTAAGGATGGGCTGCTTTCTGATCTGCAAGGAAGCTTTAGGGGTGTGGGTGAGTTGTAGTAAACTGGAGCCCAAATCAGTGTCCAAGGCATATATGGGATGATTGGTAGGGTTGGCCTCGTCACTGACAATGTAGCCTAGCTGGGCTTCTCTGTACAGTCTCCTATGTTCCCCTCCAAAGACCAGAATGGTGGCATATGTGAGATCCATATGTAACGTCCCTCCAAGTCTCTTTATCCAGGATCTTGACAAAAACATGCCAAACTTAGGGGGGACATCGGCTACCACGATATCCATGACCATACTCTTCATGGGCAGCTGAAACAGAGAGACTACTAGGTCCTTGATCACTCCCAAACACTGGACCCTCCTGGAGTTGAAAGAATAAAGGTCATGATAGGCTCAGGTGACTTCCAGTCCTAATTCTTCCATGACAGCTTTGGGCATGAGGTTGTGGGAGGCCCCTGAGTCCATAAGGCAATTATGCAGTACCTTGTCATGTATGTTCAGGGAGGTGTAGAAGGGCGCGGATGAATCATCTTTGTCTTCTACCATGGGACCTAGGACAACTGCAGGCCTTTCATCTTGGAGGTTTATGGAGTTTGTGAGAGGATATGAGGCTTCGGATTTCAGCAGTTCATAGAAGCATTTTTTGAATTCCCCATGTCTAATTAGCTCGGTGAGGGGCACAGGAATTCTGATTTTTTGAATCTCATGTTTGAAATTGAAAGAAGACATAGGCTTTGGGATTTCTCTAATTTCAGGAACATGATTATGGACAATGGGGGAGAGAGGTTGAGCCTTCTTACCTCTGTCTGCAACTTCATTAGTAGGTTTCTCTGTTCTATTGGATGGCTCAGGAACATCAGGTACTTCTTTTTATTCTGATCTCAAGTTGTACCTGCCTCGGCCACCGCTAGCTTTGTCTCCTTTTCTCAATTCGTTCAGCTGACCCTCCATGAGAGACTCTTCATATGCTAATTGGGTCAGATGAGCGAAAGGGGGAGTGACTTCTACACTGTGGATTTTAGTTTCAGGCTCGTCTATCTCTCCTTCTTCTTCATCAGCTACAAAATTGTTCTGCAAGGGAGCCTGAACTCTTTGGTCGTCTCTGTCTCTTTCCTTCTCTCTGTGCATAGTTGGAGGAGCGAAATTATTTGGCCTTCTGAAACCTCCTTTATTTTGGATGTTATGAGGGCCCTTGTACATTTGCTTCCTCTCCACCTTAAATCTCTCTACCTCTTCTTTAAGGAGGTTCATAACTCGGGTCAGCTCGTTTACTTGAGAGTGGGGCAATGATGGGTCGGAAGTTGAGGCTTCCGATTTCTCCTTTCTTCTGTCTGTGTCGGCCTGGATTCTCAATCTATTAGCTGACAATATATTGGATTCCACTTCTATAGCTGCATCTTGCATCTGAGCCAAAGAGGTGGCTCTTCTTTCTCTTAACACGAGACAGAAATCAGGGTCAAATGTGCCAGCATAGGAAATTTGAGCAGAGGCCTCTGAGGGTTTAATCTCTGCAGGAATCTTGTTGTACATCTTATTAAATCTTTTGGAGAAGTCTGAGACAGACTCTCCTTCAATCTTCCTCAGAGACCCAAACCCAGTCATGTAATACATATAATCTTTTTTGTCTCCCCACTACCTCAAGAAGACGTTATCCAAGGCTTCAATGCTAGCAATAGATCCAGGGGCCAGTCCCCGGAACCATTTCCTCACTTCCCCATCAAGGCTCTAGACAAAGACTCTCATCCAGACATCTTCACTCTCGATATTCAAGTTGTCTACATAGCTGTAAAAGGCAGCTAGGTGCTCTTCAACAGTTACATCTCCCTCACCACTGAACTTGGGCATGTATTTCAAATAGTCTCCAGCAGGAAGAGGGTTCAGAGGCTAGGGTAGAATCAGAGGAGCATATCTGGAAGCAACTATGGCATCCATTCTGTTTGGAGGAGGATTAACACCAGCCATAGGGATATTAGGTAGAGGAGAACTCGGAGGAGAAGGAGTATGGACAGGAGATGTCGGAACAGATATTCTTGGAGGAGACAATGGAGAAAACAGAGAGAAAGCCAAGGGACCTGAGTGTGCAGATGCTTCTCTCTGCGTAGCAGTAACAACAAAAGGAGGGGTGGTGAAACCTTCAGACGTTAGAGGTCTATGATGAGGCAAGACCTCCAGGGAGGAGGGAATGACAAGGATTTCTCCTTTTGATACCAGACCAGGAGGAGAAAACTCAGCAGGAACACTCCCGAAATTTAGAGAATGGGGGACTTCGGAAAAAGGACGACTAGGAAGATGTGAATAATAAAATGGAGTGCTTACAGAAGGGGAGGGTGTATTACCTGTTTCATCGACGGAAACTTATTTTCCAGATATCTTTCCCTTTCTGTGCACTGCTTCCGCGTCAGCTTCTGGTGTAGCCAAAGGCAAGTGTGGGTTAGACCTCGTATGTCTGCCTCTCGAAGCCACAGTTGATAGTGCAGGTTCTCCTCAGCGAAGTCGTCACAATGGAGTCGCCAGGTGCACAGTAGCAATCTTCAAGTTCTAATATCTGATGCACCTTCAGAATCAATTGATCTTTGTCGTTCAATCCCAGGGAAAATATTCAACTTCATCCTCAGCAACGGCGCCAGAAATGTTGGCGTCAGAAGTCACTCCAGGATTGCTTGCAGGAGCAAATCCCGACGCCCATCAGTTTAATGTCATGATTTGTTTTAAAGGGGTGATCAAATGGAGGAAAACTCAAGGAGATATCACTCTAACTCGGGGACTGAGTCTGGTACATATGGTGACAAAGGAGGTCTTGATCCAACTTCAGCCAGTGGGTTGATAAAAGGGTGAGTAGGTGGAATACTTAGTGAGGAAAATGAACAAACAACTTTGGGAAACAGGCTTACGACTATCTGCAGAAGAAAGACACTAAATGCAAGCTCAGCTTGGTTCAGGGTCTCAAGCAACTAAGGAGGACTCGACTGGATCCTCCAATTCCAAGTCACTCGATGCGGGGAAAATCACAAGAACTGGCTAGAAACATCATAACTTCTACAGTGATCCTACCAACAACATCCTATAATAGCTATAGCTCGATTGGATCCTCCAATTTCGAGCGATTCTAACACAGTGGAACAAAGACGTAAAAGAAACTGGCGTTCATCAGGCAAGAAGTCTCAAAAGTGCATACATAACCAGAGTATCAGTGCTTCATTAGAGATTTACAACCGGGAGCTTAGCTCAACCATCGATAGATACAAAAATGGCGAAAATGCCTTCATATACTCAAAACAACAACAACAACGAAATCAAGACACTGCATTGAAAGATTTGTGTCTGCATGGCTTCTGACAGTCAACATCTGAAAGATCGTGCAACTTATGTCAGACGCAATCTTAATTCTTTGACAGTTAAAACAGCGAATCGACGTGCCTTAAATTCATGGCCGTGCTTTCCCATTAAGGCGGAGGCGATGTCTAACCACCACCAACCACTTCAATAACTACTTTCTTGGGATCGAGGACGATCTGGCCAACTCAGCACCTCGGGATATGGAAGACTTCTCGTGCTGCCACCTGGAATAGCTTGACTGGTTCAAAGGATATGCATGGGGAGCCATCACGGAAGGTGTGGGGGGTATGGAAATGGAGTGAAGGGGCTTGAAAGTGTGAGGACGCGAAAGAAGTGGCGAGGCGTGAGAAGAATTTTGGGAGAGACACATGGAAAAAGACGCTAAGCGGAGGAGGTAAGGAAGCAGGTGTGATGGACATCTTTTAGCGGGAGGCTGACATGGAGGGAAGAAGACGCGTGGTGGATGGTGTGTGGATGATGGGAAGGAAAGAAAACCACGCGGACCATAAAGGGGAGGTAGACGGATGACACATGGCAGCAGGAGAAAAGCGGTTGGAAGGTGACGTGACGGGAGGAGGGCCCACACAAGCTTAAACACAGAGAAGCTGAGGATGGCCAGAGTGCATGAGCGCCGCTGATCCAGGTGTTGAAATCTTAGTCGTCTGAAAGTTGCACCCCCGATTTCGGACCCCCCCCCCTCTGCTTAAAGGTAGAAAGGTAGGGGGGGTCCGGAATGGTCTTTATCACCGTTGATCTGGGCATGCTAATCTAAACTGTTGGAGAGTTGCGCCCGCGATTCCGGACCCCCCCTCCCCCGGTTAAAGGTCGAAAGGCAAGGGGGGTCCGGAATTCACTGTGTGTTGTTGATCTACGTGCACAAATTCCAGCCATCCAAAAATGATTCTTGTTTAACACAGACGCACTTGCACCCAAAAGTTAGGACAAGTGGGTTTTTGACCCCTTCTTTTACATTCTAACTCCCTTACAAGAAATATCTCTAACACCAGCTTGTCGAAGTCCCAAAAAATGGTCAAACATGGCTAGTGTTTCCTCAAACTTTGTTCAACGGACAACCGGACCCCAACACTCACCTCTAACTCGTCCCGAGTCACTCTGATCTAGGAAAATAAGCTTCGAAGGCCTCGAGCTACCTCGACTTTCTGCTTCGCCAGAGCCTCCTGCTCGACGAAATCCTGAAGTGCTTGCTCGGTGATAGGACCTTTCATGCATTGTTCCACTGTCATGACCACGTGTCCCAACTATAATACTTGTCCCTCGATCTCTTAAAAAAGTGTGCAGGCTTCGTCCTACACCGAATGGAGTCTCTAGGTCACCTCCATAACGTTTCTCTAGATGGCAGTGAACTGTTGTTGAACTATGCACTTCTCTTGTGACCTTTTTATATTCTCCATGACCATAAGCAGCTTCAGTTGTGCTTGCATAATCGAAACCTATTGCCTTGCCTCCTAGAGCTCTGCCTCCAATATCCTCAGCTCCAGGTCTACTACAAGGTGCTCGTAGGTCTGCGCACTTCGGTCACTTAGTCGCTTGAATTCTATGGCCAACACCCTGCTTGTTTCTACTGCGATCCTGGCAGTTTCTTCCCTTTGATATTACAATTCTTGCGGAGTGTTAGGCACTTCTTGTATTTCTATTTCTACTACTCATGCTTGAAACTATTGAATTTCCTCAATGAGCTTCCCCACTTGGCTCTCGGTTGTCTCTTCGTCCACCTGTGCCAAGCCTGAAATAGAGCAAAGTGCTCTAGTCATTTCCTCTCTGACCACAGTCTTCTCTGCAAGAAGTTGGTCTTTCTCTTTCTAGATTTTCTCTTTGTCCTCTTTGAACTTCGCCCGGAGGTCCCCTTTCTCTTGCTGCACAACCCAAAGTTGCTCTAAGGCCTCCTCCTTTTCTTTCTTCACAGCCTCTATGGCCTACTTTTCTTCCTGGAATCGACAAAGTCGAGTCTCTGTTGCATCTTCTAATCTGCATAGTTGGGTGGGCTCATCCCCCAATTCTACACTCTCGGCTGAAGGTGGCATAGTGGACACTGCGTGGCTCGACTGGATGGCTTGTTGGATGTCTTTTAGTTATTTCTCAATCCTGTCATACCTTGTTTCTTACTTGGATTCATGTCTCTGTAGGATATCCTCCTACACATCTTTGATAGCTGTGATGATGAGCTGGATATCATCCATCATTAGCACATTCTGCGACTGAGGATTAGTGGCTCGAAATTTCTTTCACACTGAGGTTTTCTACGAGGAACCCTTCCTTTTATTTGACATCTCGGCCTCTGTAAGGGGGTCCTTTGGTGGTGTTACTTCACCCTCGTCTTTCTCGTCTTCTTCCCCTTCCTCCTCTTGGTTTACTTTGTCACCTCCTCCTCCTGCAGGTAATTCAGACATAGTTTTCTTCTATGCATTGTTCTTTTCCTCACTGTCTATGTCCTACACTTCCTCCTTTTTCTTCTTTTTATTTTATCTTTGCGGTCCATCATACTGGGTTAGGGTGACTAAAGGGATATGGATGATTTCAAGGTCAGAAAGCTCAGCCTACTCAACTAGTACAAGGAGTTCGGTTGGCCATTCCTTGGTTATCTCCTCCATATCTTCATCAGTTAATTTGTAATAGGACTGCAACTCCTCCTTTATTTAGTCCCTCTAAGCAGTGATGTAAATGAAGTGTTGTTCTATGTGGAACTTCACTAGTGGCCTGTATGTGTGCAAGGTGTTTGGGGTCATTTGGGGGAATGACTCAATTGCGGGCTTGAGCTACAAATAGTAACTATGGAACACCGCATTTGATTGCCGCTTCTTCGCCATGTCACTTGTATAACACAAGGTGGTGAACCTCACGGCCAGTGGCTATGATGGCTCGAATTCTAGGAATTTCACTCCCTCTAGAATCTCCCAAGCGATAAACGCTATTAAGATCAACAACCAACTAAAATGTAACTCGTAACCTTGGTCCTGCACTTCACAGAAATCCTTCTCCAACTCATTGATGAGATAGCTCGCCCAATTCATCTGCATCCATTCGAATCACTTCCCTGCGAGGTAGACTACGAATCATGTGGCCTACCTATGATGGTTCTTTCTAACGAGCTTTCCTGCTATCAACTGACAAGATAAGAACACTGTGCCATCCTGGATGGAGGCTACCTTGTAGCCTCGCTTCCCCTTCTCCACATCTCCATACTCCTCCTTGATGCACTGGGCCAAGGAGCGATCTGATGTCTTTCCTGGGTAGAACTGGTGTGGATCTGGTCCTTGTATGCTTATTCTAGTGATCAGGTGGATCAACATTAGATCCACAGTGATACGCCTATCCAACCAAAGATACCCGCCATGGTAGCACGACTGGAGGATTTTAATGCACGCGTTAACCTCCTGATGTCTGCCAAAGTAGGGGATATTCATGACGTTCAATATCATTGATCTCACAATATCCTTAATCCACAGCTCAGGAACTACCTTAGGCTTCTTCCCAGTCATATTTTTCAAGTAGCGATGTGGTGCGAGCATCACATAATTCTTTCGATCTCCAAGGTTAAAATCACTTATCTTGAGAGGTGGGATCAGTTCCAACTGTGGTCCAATTGTGCGTATCCCTTTTGGGAGGTATGCAGTGATGAGTGTGTACTCAAAATCCCATGGGATTATTTCATGACTAAAATCGCCAGCCAAGGGTGGGATGTAGTCAGGAAAGACCGAAGGGATCTTCTTTGCATTCGCCAGATCGTCATGGTTCTTCATTATTTTCTCTGTCACGGTTTTGGATGGAACAGATCGACATCCGATCGAGGGGGATTCTTGCAATCCACCCGTCGATGATGCCTGAACTCCTGTAGACATTAACTTCTCTGTCATTGAGCCTAATAATATCTCTTCTACATAATTCTCTACTCCTCTATGTTCTCCCGACATGCACACTCATGAGAAAATAACTCGGGTAGGTGAACATATACTCAAGGTAATAAAATCAACAATGAAGTATAGACAACACATAACGGTGGGCGATCGCTTCTCTATTATCTCAAATATCTTAGTTTGCAAAAAGTATTACTGGTGCAGCATTCGATGGATTAAATAAGCAATGTCGTAATGGATTCCTCCAACGACCAGGAATGCGTCAATCAATTCGATTCCATACGTTATGGAAATAAATGTGTTTCTATCTATTCTGGAGCATCATTCTAATAGTTGAGACACCTACAACAGTCATATAGATTTTAAATGGCGAAGTTCCTTTCTACGCGGTTCTACTAATCCGGTGAGGTTCAAGTTCTGCAGTCCTACCTTCTGCGAAGTCTTCTCTGGAACTTCTTGAAGTTTTTCTAACTTTGCCTTCTTCTTACTAAGCTTTCTTTCCTTCTTTCCTGTGATTTGAGTTTCTGGATTCCTCTTTCCATTCTCATTCTTATTTTCTCTTAGTGTAGTAACTTCGCACTGCTAGGGGTTTTTCGAAGGGTTCGAATGTAATGCCTCTTCTATCACTATTTACAAGGTAGGTGCTCTTCTATCTTGCAAGGATAGGTTTTTCAAGCCTTCCTACGTTCTTTAATGTAAGTCTGTGACCCTCAATTAATTCGACTTATTCTCTTGTTCTTCTATCAAGCGTGTTATTTTCCTAGCCACAAAGTCCCTTAATTCTTTCTTTTTCTATTCTATGGATTCCTCCTCTACTTTTCTTCGGGTCTGATCTTTCTCAATCTAGGTCTTTCCTAAAAAAAGTGAAAAAGGGGTGTTGTTCTCGACAAGATTAATGACTTCAAATTCTTCTTCGGTTGATGTTCCATGAACAATCATAGGTACATTAGTAACTCTTCCATGTAGGGTTATCATATTTCCTTTAAACAATCCTATCCTTCCCAATGAAGGAATCATAGCAGGCTTTCCCAAAATTTCCCAAGTACTTTCTGTCATAAGATTCACCTATGTTTCCTCATCTAGGACACAGTCTATGTCGAAGTCTCCTATTCTTGTTTCTATGCACTTATTTTCTTTTAAGATCTTTGGTAAACTGATGTCTCTATGATCATTCAGGACTCCTTTAACCTGTAATAACATAGATTATGATTCGTTTTGATCTTCTAACATACCCTTAGTTTCTTTACCTTCTTCATGGTTTTCTTTTCTCTTGTTCATCTTTTCAACTTTATGAATCATTCTATGGTAATCCAAAACCTCATGACCAATAATGTTACAACAAAAACAACTAGGACCTACACCAGGGCATTACTTAGCAAGATGTCCCAACCTTCTGTAGTTATAACATAGTGTCAATCCTCTCTTTCTCTTAAATGATCCCCAACCTTTCCTGTACTACGCAATAGGATTACAGTGATGGACCTGCAATCTACAAAAAATCTTTCTAGGGTCCTGCATCCACTTGTTAGTTCAAAAATTATTTTGATGCATAGGAATAACATATCTTTCACTATCTCTATCAAATTTATTCAGATCAAATCTTCTTTATTCTAGTTGTTCCCTAGTTTTCAGACTAGGACAAAATCTATCAAACATACCTAAATTCATAATTTTGAAGCAAAAAATTATGCTTATCTTACCTTTACTAGAGCACAAAACTTTAAGATATTACCTCTTTTCTTCAGATTAGAATTCTCTTTCTAGCATAGAGCTTCACGAGTCAAGTAGAATATTGCGCACTACATCAACATATCTATGCACATATATTTTTCTTTTCTTTAGTTCCCAGTAATAACAGTTTCAAGTCCCGACAAAAGAACCATTTGTTGGCTTAGGGGCAGACCCAAGGTTCAATGCTTCAACATCGTACCAACAAAAACCTGACTACCGTCCCTTTCAACAACACCTGAAAATATGAAGTCTCACCCAAGGTAGAGGCAAGGGGGGTTGTAGGACTCAAGATTCTGCAACCTAGCTGTGACACATATCTGTGATTACACACTTTAATAGAGCACTTAGCCAACAACATGCATTAATTTATGATTCTTATTCACATCGCAGATTAACCTTAAATGTAGATGAACGCATTAGTAATCAATATTAAACTCTTATAGGCATTTATCACATTGCATCAGAGTAGATCTAGCATTTATTCATATATCAAGCCCTAAGCATCAATGGATATACCTATCACACATCAAGAATAGAAAATAAATAGATGAACAACATTGCACAAAGAATATCAACACAGGATATATGTGGTTCACCCCAGTGTGGGGCTACGTCCACCAAATCTTCTTCTTCTTTATTATATTCTTCCAATCTTCCTGCATGCACCAAGCCATAGATTCAACTCCACAAAGGACAGGAGATCTGCGTGCACCTCGCCAGATCCTCCTTCCCTGAATTAGATCAAACAACAAATCCTTACACAATTGGTCTGCACCAAGAACTTACAAAACACTTGTACTTATCTCTACAAGTCTCAACACATTCATGCACAAATACAACTAGCCATGCACTAAGCCAAATAATGACTAGTCTCTATCAAACCCCTTCCTCTTCCTTTACTTACATCGCCTAGCTACTTATTTATACATTACAAAAATGGGCCTAAGCATGGGTAAACCCATGGGTCGACATCCCATACCCATTACAGAAACCCTAAAATCCCGCAAAAAGGGAGAGATCTCGCGATCTCCTCTTCCCTCGGGCACTCCGTCTTCGACCAGCTTGTTGAGGTCCCAAAAAATGGTCAAACATGACCAATGTTTCCTCAAAGCCTGGTCAAGGGACACAAATCTCAAATGGACCACAGAATCTAGTTTCCATCTTTCTACAACTACTCAAATTCAAAGAGCTCTTCTTGGGATTTACTTTCAAAAGAACATGCTCCCCCACTTTAAATTCTATTTCCATTCTATTCTTATCGGCATAAAATTTATGTCTATTCTGAGTTTCTTTTAAATTTTTCTTAATCTTAACCATATGGTATTCCATTTCCTTGAGCAACTCTGGCCCAAGTACCACTCTATCTGTTGGGTTGTCCCAACTCACTAGAGTATTGCATTTCCTACCATACAAATCTTCAAATGGGCTCATTTTCAATGAACCTTGATACCCATTATTATAGGAAAACTCAATCAAGTGCAAGTAATCTTCCCACTTAGATGGATTATCTATCACATACATTCTCAAGATGTCTTTAATTACTGGGTTAACCCTCTTTGTCTGCCCATCTAACTGCGGATGGTAGGTTGTGCTAAAGTTCATATTTGTACCAAATCATTTAAATAATACCTTCCAAAAATTTGAAGTAAACTTTGTGTCTCTGTCTAAGACAATTGTCCTAGGTATCTCATGTAACCTAGCAATCTCCCTCATGTAAATTTATGCAATACTAGTTGTTGTATGTGTTGTTTTTACAGGAAGAAAATAAGAAGCCTTGGTCAATTTATCAACCACCACCATGATTGAATCGTGTTGCCTTGTTGTTGTTAGGATATTTAGAAACTTAGGGTTTAGTTAAGATCTACTTGGTCTAATGTGTCATTAGGTAAAAGTGTGTTTCTTTAGTATGCATTAGTATGCATTTGTAGTTAGGAAATTTGACGGTCATGATATGTTCCTGACATAGAGTGATCTGTGATTTATACTCTCCTCGATATTAATGGCCATTGATACATGGCCTAACACCCGATTGGTCCATGATGTCTATTTAAAGAGCATGGAGGTTCATTTTTCGATGATCGATTGTAAAAAACTCTATTGTAAAATCTCTCTGTAATATTTTTCTTTTGCATTAATAAACTGCTCCAAGTGGTTTTGTTGGCTGGGGTCGTGGATGTTTCCCCATAGTTGTTTCGCCACGTGAAAACATGGTTGTGTTTATATTTTATCTAGTTATGTGAGTGGTTACTGAAGGTTTTCTTACTCTGTTGGAATACCTATGTTGTCGAACATGGTATCAGAGCTTGTTTGAAGACCTGCTCCTATTGTAGATCGAGATCGTGAAGCCAAGTTGTCTCATCTCCATTTTATTTCATTTCCATACATTTTTGGGCTGAGAGGACTGTTCCATTGTGTCTGGGGCACTCGTTTCATTTAGGAGCACTTTTTTTTCACTTGAAAAGGTTTTTGTAGGCCCAAGATACGGCCATTACAGTCAGATCCAGAGATATAAAGTTTGAATATGCATTTTTAAATTTTTGCAAAGTAGTATTTTGGCTTTATTTCGTTTTTATATTATTTATTTCCGGGTTGCTACTCTTTTAGATATGTCTATTCTCTTTTCCCTGTGCCTTATGCGATCTCAAAAAATCAGAAACAGATAGGAAAAGGTGCATCCTCCGGATAAGCTAACCGAGATCTAACCCTTGTTGTCATCGAGAAGTAAAAAAAAATTCTTCTGTGAAAAGAGTTTTTTTTAACACTCTCTCTAGGACCATCTTCAACAACAACAACAACAAAAACAACGATCCTCCTTTTGAGCATTACAATATGTTTTGCAACACCATTTGGCTAAAACTTGCCTTATTAAGTAAGAGGTCTTGAGTTCAAGTCTCTCTTTTGTTACTTTTTTTTTAAAACGTTCATGCTAAAATTGTAAAGTGTATTTCACTTCAAGTATAAAAATGAATCACTATAAGTAGCTTTAATATTTTATTTTAGAGTTATTTATTTTGCATGCAATTTTTATGTTATAAAGTAACTTCATTGTAAAAGTGATCCCCACTTCTCTTTATAAAAGTGGATCACTTCATAAAGCAACTTACACTATCACGTAGTCACTTGGTTATTGTTTATGTTTTTTTTTAAAGGGCATAACTCTCACATCCGAAGTCCTTTTTCAGTGCCATTTTTTTAAAAGCCGCACAACTTTTCGAGATACTTCCATCCAAGCCATTAGTTTTAGTTTTTAAATCCACATTATCAGCATATTTAATATGGCTTCTACAAGTAATGTCTTGCTTACCAGCAACAACTACTTCCAATGGAAATCTCATATTGAATATTTATTAAGAAGCAAAGACATGTACCGGATTACTTTGGTAAAGAAAAAAACACCCACTGATGACGATAAGAAATCCAGATAATAATAATGATGAAGCACGTGAACTAATCGGAATGTCCATCTCTCCTTATTTAAGGTACCACCTTCAAGAAATTAATGACCCCGAAGAATCTTGGGACAAGATTGAATATGTGTTTGGTAAAATCAATATTATTCGAGCACAACAGTTAGAAAATCAAATACTGACCTTGAGTCCAAGTGATTTTTCTTTCTTTGGAGACTATCTATCTAAGTTTAAAACACTCATAATTTTATGTGAAGAATGTAATATAAAAATGGAGTAAGAGCGTTGCATCTATCTTATTCTTTATAAGCTAGGTAGTGCATATTCTGTGTTGGTATCTACCTTTTATGACATGAAAGAGGATCTAGGGAAAGCTTATGAAAAACCCACTATTGAGTCCTTTTGTGCTGCTTTGATTAGAGAGGAAGATAAGCTTATACAACTTGGAGTGATTAGCACTGCAGGTACCTCTAACAAAGACTTAGTTCCCCAAAAGAAAGATAAACCCAAGTATCCCAAGAAGCAACAACCTTGCTACAACAAGCAATATAAGGGTTCCAAACCCGCTCAGACAACTTCAGCTCCTAATGGTGAAAAAGGAGCAAAATATAAAAATAAGAAGACTGGCAGACATTGCAACTTTTGTGAATAAATATGGTCATGATGAGTCCAAATGTTTCAATAAGATGGTGGCTTTAGAAGCAGCGATGAAGAAGCACAACATCAGTATTAATTCTACTTATTCTTCTTCTTCTCATGGACATGCACTTTCCGCTTCTGGTTTCTCCTTCAACACAAATTCTACTTCTTCTTTTGATGAGTGGCTTATTGATTCAGGAGCATATTATCATATGGCTAAGGATAAAGCCATATTTTCTACTCTAAATGAATGTAACACAAATAAAATATTTTTTGGTGATGATAGATATCTTAGTGTTGTAGGATCTAGAACAGTTCAAGTAGATAATGGTCATTTCAATGATGTATTATGTGTTCCAAGTCTTTCTTGTAACCTTCTATTAGTATATCAAAACACTCATTCAGGTGAAGGTAAAACCGTAGAGTTTTCACCTCACCAAGTTGTAATCAACGATCTAAAATATCCTAAGCATGTTCTTACAACTGGAATTGTTGATGATATTACCAGGTTGTACAAGTTTGACAACTTTGGGTCATCAAATTTTTCATCAGTTTTTGTTGCTCATAGTGATGACTTGAGCAAACTTTGACATGAGCAGTTTGGTCATCTAAACTATCACTCATTGCAGCAACTATGTAATCAACAGATGGTGACTGGTCTTCCTCTTGTTTCATGCAAAGATGGTGTTTGTATCAGTTGTGTTCTCAACAAACATCATCGGGACAGTTTTGACAAATGTGCCTCTTGGCATGCATTGAGCCCTTTGCAACTTGTTCACAGTAATTTGTGTGTTTCATTTTCTTCTCCTTCTTTTTCTAGGTGCAAGTATTTCTTAACTTTCATTGATGATTTTTCCAGACATACTTAGGTTTACTTCTTAAGACTTAAGAGAAAAAAAATTGACAAGTTTTTGGCCTACAAGGCCCTTGTAGAAAATCAATCTAGACATCAAATTCAAAAGTTAAGAACATATAATGGAGGTGAACATGTGAACAATAATTTTACAAGTTACTACACTACACAGGGCATCCAAATGCAACACATTTTTCCATATACAACACAACAAAATGGTGTTTCTGAGAGAAAGAATAGCACATTAAAAGAAATGGCTAATTGTATGATCCAATCTAAGGGATTAAGTCTAAAGTATTGGGTGGAAGCAATAAACTCTGCAAATTACATATTCAATCGCAATCGCACAAAGGCTCTTAAAAATATAACACCGGAAGAAGCTTGGACTAAAATTAAACCAGATGTAAGTCACTTCTGTGTATTTGGATGTATAGCATGGGCTCACATTCCTGATGAGAAAAGGAAAGCATTGCAGCCTAAAAGTGAGAAGTGTATATTTTTTGGTTATTCTAAAGATGTCAAAGGTTATAGACTTCTTCAACCACATTGTAATGAAATTATTCTTAGAAGAGATGTTAAATTTGATGAAAATATCTTGGTTTGCGAGCTTATTTTGGTAGTTGTGCCTTCTTCAACCTACAAGCCATCTTCAATGTTTGTGCCTTCTTCTGTTCCTATTTTAGTTTCTTCTTCAGATGATGACAGTGAGGATAAAATTCCACCTTTTCCTGTTGACCTTCCTCCAGATGAGTCCATTGAACCTGAACACACACTAGTTCCACCGCTTCCTAGATGGGTCTGTTCAACACAAGAAGCAATTGGTGATCTTGTTGGTGATCCTTCAAATCAGCGTCGAACACATTCACAGTTCTATCTAGCCTCTTCTCTTTTGGCTTGAGTTTTAGAGACTCGTGATCCAGAAACATTTGCAAAATCTTCAAGTCATCTAGATTGGGATACAACAATGAATGAAGAGTATCGTTCTTTAATGGAAAATGATACTTGGGATCTTGTACCTCTTTCAAAAGGAAGAAAACTTGTCAGATGTAAATGGGTCTACAAAACTAAGTATGCATCAGATGGAAGTGTTGAAAGGCACAAGGCAAGGTTAGTTTCCAAACATTTTTCCCAAGGTTAAGGAATTGACTATAATGAAACCTTTTCCCCTATAGCCAAAATGAATTCCATCCACCTTGTTCTTGCCCTTGCTGCCTCACATAAATGGGAGGTCCATTAGATGGATGCTAAATATGCCTTCTTGCATGGTGATTTGAAAGAATAAATCAATATGGAACAACCTCCTCGCTATGTCTAGAATGAATCTAGCCTTGTTTGTCACCATAAGAAATATATTTATGGTCTTAAGAAAGCTCCATGAGCTTGGTATGCCAAAATGGACAACTTTCTTATTGACATCGGATTCTCTAGATGCCATTTTGATCCTAATGCATATACCAAGAAAGTAGGAAGCCATTTCATAATCCTTGTCCTTTATGTTTATGACCTTATCCTTACTGATAGTGGCTAAAATATTTTAAACCATGTGAAAACCAGCCTTAAGAAGAGATTTGAAATGACAGATTAGGATTTTGTACTATTTCCTTGGCCTCCAAGTTTTGCAAACCAATGAAGGAATTTTTCTTTCCTAGTTTAAGTATGCCTGTGACCTTCTTTGTCTCTTTTCACATGGATGATTGTAAACCAACCCCTTCTCCCTTCCAGTCTGGAGTCAAGCTTACTACCACCTATACCTCTCCTGAAGTTGATGCTACCATGTACCGTCAATTAGTTTGTAGCCTCTTATACTTGACTCATACCCATCCTGATCTTTCCTTTGTTGTTGGTCTTGTTTCTCGGTATATGAAAACACCCCATGAAATCCATTGGAAAGAAGCTAAAAGGATACTTCGCTATGTCCGTGGTATAGTTCAATTCAAGATACATTACAATTCAAGGGGGTCTCCTTTATTGGTTAGTTTCACTGATTCAGATTGGGTCGGTGACCCTCATGACCGGAAGTCTACTACAGGTTATTTTTTCAACCTTGGTTCAGGACATGTCACTTGGGCCTGTAAGAAACAATAGGCTATTGTACCTTCTTCAGCAAAAGCCGAGTACCGAGCAGTGGTAAATGTAAGTCAGGAAGCCTTGTGGCTTCGACATGTCCTTTCAGAGTTTGTATTCGAGTAGCAGCATCCAACTAGCCTTTGGTGCGACAATAAAGTTCCATCAAGCTCACCAAAGACCCAGTTCAACATCAATGCAGCAAGCACATCACGCTACACATGCACTTTATCAGAAAGCTCATTCATGATCAAGTTATTGAAGTGTTATTTTGATCAAGGAGTACTAGGGAAATATGCCCCTTTCCATATGTCCATGTATATCATCTACGCTATTTTCTTTATAACCCCTTTCCCGTTGATGAACTGGAGTTGGACCCCAACCAATGGTGAACCTATTCACTTCTATCACTCCAATTTGTGGCAAGACAAGGCCAAAGATTTATTCTATGAAATCTGCCATTATGTAGTGGACTAGTGGTGCCCATCCATATATCTCTATACGGTTTCCCACCCCCTAGAATTTCAGATCGAATCATGGGAAACCTGGGCAAAATAGCTTACTGGTTCATCGATGAAAACTTCTCTTACATAATGGTTTTCGAATGCTCAATATATCCACATGATATCCCAAGGGTTTTACCAGACTGGCTAGTATTCTGAGAAGTGGCTTATCAAACAGTGAAAGGGGGCATCAACAAGGAGCTGAAGGTATCCCAGAAGAAAGTATGGCCTACCTTCCCTCTCTATGTTGGTATTTTTTCATTATTAGAATTTGGTCACTCCAAAGTGGAGGAAACATCTTTGGAGGGTCAAGTTGGTTGACATCGAATTTAAAAGGCACGATCCACACAAAATCGTGGAAAACCACTTGGCCCAATAAAACCTGAAGAGATATACTCATGATAACTCCCCACATGATGAATTATTCAGTGGAGTCAGGTATTACGAGGAAGTGTTGAACAAAGTCCAAACTTTGTCACCAGATCAACATGTCAGTTTCTTCAATTTCCAAAGCCACAGATGAAACAACTTGCCGAAAGTATTACAAGGAGAATCAGTAGCCACTTCTCCTACAAAGGAAACTATACCTCCAGGTTTTGAAATAGGGGGCTCTAGCCAATAGGATACTAAATAAAACCCAAAGGGAACTGAAGTTTTAATACAGAAAGTGGAGGCTTCATTATCAAATCCACTAGACACTCAAACAAAGGCCCATCTTGAATATTTTCTAAAGAAAGGAAAATATATGTCTCCTTCTACACTAGCCAAATTTGTTGTCGATACTGCTGAGCAACAACCGTCAACAGAGATAGGTTCCCCTATTACTTCACTAACATTGTTGTAGTCAAGTTTTGTAAATCCTAGTTCTGAAATTATTTTCATAAGTGATCTCACCCCAATTTCGAATGAATAGATTCCTCTTTCAGATTTCTTCTTCAATAAGAAAAGGAGATCCATCGTTAAACGAAAAATACATCAAAAAGATGGAGCGATATTCAAAAGGAAAATAATGTTGTACGATGGACAGAACCAAGATGATTTGAAATTCGTTAAGGAAATGGCAGGTTCATTAGGTGCCTTTGCCACTACAAATCAGTGGTCTGTAGAAAATATGGCTGAGAAGCTAAAACATAAGTCCATGTTGGTAGAGAAACTTCAAAGGAAAATACACACAACTGAGCAGACTGTCCAAGACACAATGCGTTGAGACTTCGAGCAGATTAGAGCACATGATAAGCAACATATTCAACAACTCTAGGCCAACTTTCATGAACTCCAAAGAAATTCACAGTTCAATCAAGGACTGATCACCCACCATGTTGAGCTAATAAAACAATTAAAAGCTAAGTTGGATTTGATCAAAGGTACCTCAGTGGATATTTCATCTTTCCAAACTCAAGCGATGGAAATAAATGAAAAAATGGAAAATGCCCAGCAAGATCTTTTTATAAAGGTTGAGGCCATCCAGAATTTCTACCAGGCTGTTGATCTTTCTTTGAAAGACATCTACATCAAATAAATAGAAGCTCGTTCAACTTGAGTTAAGTTTCAGGAGGCTATCTTATTAGTACCAAAGGATAGTGTCTCAGTTGTTCCTCAGCTTTCTCTTTTGGAACAAATAAGAGGTGATATAGATTTAAAAGCCTAGGAAACCAATCTAGAAGAAAGAAAAAGACTTGCCGAAGAGGTAAATGAACCTTGTCTAGAAGCATTGTCCTTGCTAGACAAAGGACTAATTTATTTTGAAGGAAATGCTATCTCTGAATCCCTGGTTCAAATTGATATAGCAAAGAACCAATATAATTCTAGAACGAGCAAGGAAGAGGCCCTGATGACCATTCAGAAAACAAATCAGATTGATCTCCTTCAGATAAATAAATGGATAGTAAACCCCAACTTGCAATTACAGGTCATGTCTCAAGGAGAGAAAAAGATACAAGAAAAGTTTCCTCAGGTAGAAAGAAATTTATACACTTTCGAGGCCAATCAAGCAATTGATCCTTCAGGGCTAGTGGTGAAATTAGTGATCAAATGCATCCAATGCATTGAATATGGGAAGGAAAGAACATCCAGAAACAAGTAAGAAAGTGATATTACATGATTGGATATAGCTTAAGGGACAAATGGAAACAAAGATATGATGACCGGGATGTTATGTCGAAACAACAAGAAGATCATAAGACATAAGTGTTTTGGCCAGTAAACGAAGAGATTGCCAACGAAGCTCATTATTCTCTATGTTCGATTTTCTTATTTCAGATATTTACTATTTTTTATGAGAAGTCCAACCGTTTTTTAGTTGTGACAATTTTGTATATATGCATAGATTGAAGATCTATAGAGGGTTTCTTCTTGTTGATTGTAATAGAGAAAACTCTCCTTATTGAGTATTAATACAAGTGCAGATAGAGATTCCAAGTTTTGTTTAATATGGGTTATGTACTTCTTCTGTTTTTTCAATATCTTAGCAACTTCTTTAAGCATTTCCTTGATAAATGTTTGATTTCAATTTAGTAAAAACACTACTGTAATCGTATTGCATCAGTAATCTGTTAAGAAAACAACTTTTCCTTTGCATTTACTGTGAGTAAATCAAGACCTACGAGTTGTGTGAATTACTGTATTTTATGATTTATTCAAGGTTACACTATCTATTTTCTTCTACTGCAACAAGGTGAGACTCTTCAGTAATTGATGCCTTTCTTTGTTTTACAGTTTTGTAGTTTTTTCTCACATCATTCAACATTACAATTTTGAATCAGACACAAAATACAGCCTTTGTGTTGCCATACTGTTAATTTCATTTAAGGATTTTTTCTCATATAACTAAGGTAGAAAAATCACTTTTAAAACACACTCTCTTAAACTTTCCTGATTCCTGACATTATTCTTTGAGCCTTAAGTTTAATTTCAGGAACAACAGAGTATGTAAACAATTTGATGAGGACATATTCATGTATAATTTTCATCTTAAGAATGCAATCATGAAAGTCTAATAAAAATTCAACTGGTACTTCCCAATCCTCTCCTCTAGACCTAGGAAGGCAACCTTCCCATTCATCTCTACTAGGCACTGGATTTGGAAAACCGACCATCTTTGAAAAATCACAGAAAGCATACCTCTAAGCTAGGATCTTGTCCATTTCAAAACAATGGAGTCTCCAATAGATATATGAATAGTGGATTCCCCATGGTGAAATATAAGCAGTCTAAAAGTTTCTAGCTTTCGTTCACCATTCAAAGCTATGTCTAATCATCATAGTTCACCCAGGGAATGTGTCTTCATTCTCTTCCCCAAAAATGGTGCCAAAAATGTTAGCACTCAGAGTCATACTTAGACTGTTGTAAGTGCAAGCCCAGTACCCATCAGAATATAAATCGATAAAATGGTTTGAGGAGGTGGATCAACAAGACTAGGAAATAAATGGAGAGAAAAACAAAATGTCTACAGAGGCATTCCATTGGGCATGGAGTCATAGCATCCTACAGATCAAAGGCAATCCAATAGTATATCAGACAAAGAGATATATAATGATGAGTAGAAGCATGGTGAATATGACAAAAGAAAGAACATCCATTATACAAAGATCCTTTCTACAATAGATAAATATTTTCGTAAACAATGAACAATGATTTAATGGGCAAGCTACAACAGATCCTATGTTGTTCATGAATCCATCAATCAATGGTAACTATGATCCTCAAAACCTGAAATATGTTCAAGCAAGAAGATAAAAAAGAAGTGGGAAAACAAGGAAGAAAATATGATAACATCTCTGATGGCACATTGATGCAGACCCCCGACCCTCGGGTCAAGGTCCACATAGGATTGATCTCCCTCGAATTCATAGAACTGAAATAGTTCTTTCAACCCTTACTGGAACCCCATGAATTCGATCCACAAGTCCTTCATGGAAACCCCAACTATGCACACATGCACATGGGATGAGCTTTACCTCTTCCAAGAGACCACGGTTCTATGACCTCAAGTATGGAGTCATAACATCTTATGGATCAAAGGAAATCAAATTGTGTATCTGACAAAGAGATATATAATGATGAGGAAGCATGGTGAATATGACAAAGAAAGAATATCCATTATACAAAGATCTCTTTCTACAATAGATAAATATTTTCGTAAACAATGAACAATGATTTAATGGCAAGCTACAACAGATCCTTTATTGTTCATGAATCCATCAATCGTCGGTAATCTATGATCCTCAAAACCTTAAATATGTTCAAGCAAGAAGATAAAAAAGAAGGGGAAAATGAAGAAGAAATATGATAACATCTCTCAGATGGCATTATCGATGCACTCCCTCAATTCTGTCAAGGTCCACATAGGATTGATCTCCCTCGAATTCATAGAACTGAAATAGTTCTTTTAGGCCCCCACTAGAACCCCATGAATCCGATTCAATAAGTCTCCATGGAAACCCTAAATCCATGCACACATGCACAAGGCATGAGTTTCACCTCCTCCAAGTGACCATGGTGTTATGACCAAGGCCTACACCTAAAGGCACTTATCATAATTCGCATTTTGGTGGTCTGCAAAGTGGAAGGGTTGATCCCTTATCCTTCCAACTCCCGGTCGCCGAATTTTCGATAGAGCCTAGCCCTCGCTAGCTCCTACTTTACGAATCCCCAAAACGTGAAAGTTTAAGGATGGGTTGACTCTTTTCCACTAGTTCCAGCTTTTTGGGATTTGAGCGAACATCCAACAGCCATTCCTCTTCCCTTATGATACCCTGAATTCCAAAATGCTAAAATTTTGAAATCTTTGACCGCAGCCCTACTCCAAAAATATGTCGCGTTTCGCGACTTAGGGGTTTTCAACGCAAAGTGCCCCAGCTCCTTGTCTTTGGGATTGCCAAAATTATAAACCCCAAAATATCAAAATGCCAAAATTCCACCCCACAAGGGAGTCAACGACTGAGATCTTCCTCGATCTGACGACTCTGGTTCCTTCAAGATTTTGTGAACCGTGAGTTTGAAACTCACGATTCCAAAATCACAGCCTCCTCTACTTCCTGAACCTAGAAATGCCAATATTCCACTCCAAAGGGAGATCAACGGCTGTGAGCCTCCCCTGATCCGATGGCTAACGTTCTTTTGGGGTTTCGTGGGTCAAGAATCCTAACTCTTACCCTTTACATCCCCTGATAGCCGAAATACAAAAATCTCCCCATGACCACGGCCCACTTTTCGGGGTTTCGAAATTTGGGATTTCGCAATTCCACTGCAAACAATTCTTGTTCCTTCAACCTCCCGTGTCCCGAAACCCCGATGGCTTCCAGATCCTTGCCACATGTTCTCTCAACAATGGATGGTCCTGATATTTTTGGGACTTTGACGAGTCCTCTCCTTTGCATATATGAGGGTTAAACCTCATGCACCTTCTCCTAGATCTGATGGCTATCGATCCCCTATGCTAGATCTGATAGCCCAGATCTATTCTCCTGTGCTCTCTCCTCCTGCTTCCTGGACATGAAACTCCATGGTCCATATCTTTTCCCCAGTGCCCGAATCAATGGCAGTTGTGCTTCCTGAGCTCACACTTCTTCCTTCCCCTTGGAATATTTTCTAAGTATTTAAGGTCTCAGCTTTCGTTCTTTCCCCTCCCTACGAGCCCTACAACCTTGGTCTCACTTGCATGCTTGGGATGTTGTCTCTCCTGAGATTTGTCAACTCAGAAACCTTGATAGGTTTCTCAATCTTCTGCACCTCTTGGATATTGCTCTGTGTGCAAAGGCACTATTCCTCCTGATCTTTCTTTCTCTGAACCTAAAAGGTTCCTTCGAACTCTGCAACCTCTTGTAGGACCTTTGCACAAACCGGTGCTATCTCTTCTGAGATTATCTATGGCTCTGACCTCAAAGTGTCTCTGTCCCTTTCTCTCCTTGAAGGGATATAAGTGCCCTCTTGCAACTTCTTGCTCAAGCACTCCTTGCTCAGCCTACAGGGTGTTCAGTAATCCTATGAAGGTCTTCCCTTAACACTTCTCTTTCCTCTAAACTCAAATAAGATTTCCTATGTGCACTCTATACACTTACTCAATCCCCTCTTGGCAGAGTCTCACATAATTCTTAGAAATTTTTTCCTCTCTATGCCTTCCTCTGCACAGTCTTACCTCCAAGGTGTTCAACAACCTTAAGGATTCTCCTTGAGTCAATGAATTTAGCTGGTGTGCCCTCCTGGCATGTTTTTGTTTGAAATTTCACAGAATTCAGAAGTGCACTCCTGCACTGGTTCTCAGAGACCGCAATACTCTATCATGCACTCTTGCATGAAACCACAAAGAATCCAAACCTGAAATCAAAGAACTCAACAGACAACGACTTTTTTCTGTAAACTGCAAATGCAAACTAACATACATCTACAACATATCATAACAAACATATGGAATTCATTCATGAACTCACAAACACATGAACAACAACATGCAGGAAAAACTGTTATGTTCGTATTAATATGAAATGCCCTTATTACAATGTGTTAGAGCTCAGACTGCAACAGAGTCTCAACTCTCCTCTCCTATCTATTCTCTGTTCTACTCTCTCGCAAAACTCTCTCTTATCTTATTTTGGCTCTCCTTTCCCAAAATAAGATCCTATATATTTTACATGAGGGGTCTCTTTGAGCTCTTCCCTCCATCTCACCAACTCTCATTAATTTCATTCAATTACATTGAATGGTTGTCTAGTCTGAATAGGATCTAGATCTTAGCCTTATAACCATTTAAGGAAACCTTTATCTAAATCATGTGCACATGCATGACTTTTGGATCTTCTATCCTTACAACATTTAATACAATTTCTAATTTTGAAATGTGAGAGGACTGGCGCCTCTCCTCCCTATTGAATGTGTGCTTTGATGTGTCATTGGCTAGCGCGTAGCTGGCTTGGAGCGATTCTCCTGCATCATACTCCTCTGCTATGAAAAATTCATGAGATCCTACTCATGAGCTTCCCAGCATCGCTGTTGAAATCCACATGGATCCCAAACAGTTCTCTGGAGTTGTCCATCCGCTCCATCGCTTCGTTGTTGTTGCTTCTTCCACTGTCCTGCTCTTAGAGTTCTTCCTCTACTCAGTTTCTCTTCACTAGTAGCTTCCTATGTTGACTTCAACATTATATTTCTTATTTCCTCAATCATCTCGTCTAGCTATTCCCATGGTTAGCTCTCTTTTTGCAGTCTGCTCCACTGCACTCCCTTCTTCTCAATGGGCAAATCTGCTCGATCTCCCCTGATATCTTTATCTCTCTTTATGGAACTAAGTGGCCACTCTATTGCAGACTCTAGCTCTACAGTCTCCTCACTGAACTGGTTCTTAGCTTCTTCCTGTGACAATTCTACTGCTGGCATACTTCCAGCTTCTTCCAGCTTCTCCCCAGGCTGGTATGCTCCACTACCTGCTTCCAACTTAGCCTATTGGATGTGCAAGATTTTCACCATCACCCTCTTCTCCAGGGCATCCAATTCTTCACACAGATCAGCAAAGTCCATGTTGTATGCTTCCTCTTCTTATGCAAACTCCAGTGCTGCAGTCATCTCTGCTTCAACTTCCTAGCTGAAAATTTTGAGCCTTTCTTCTGAATGCTCTTTTTCTTCTACTGGGGTAGACATTAGTGTTTTCTCCCCTTCTTCCTATTCTTTGACAGTATCTGTTGGCTTTCCTTCTTTTGTTGTTGCATCTGCAACACATGTTCTTTCCTCAATTGGGCTATCTGGTAGTAATACCCGAATTCCCCCAAACATCAGAATGCTCTTCTGATCCTCCTTCTCCATTAGCTCTCCACGCTGATATGAACTCACCTCTGAGCTCATCTTTTCTCCGTTGCCCACCTGGCAGTATCGTTTTTTTTGTTGCCCACCTAGAAGTTTATGAGATCAATTGATCCCATCTCTATCAACACTCCTTACTGATATGAACTCACCTTTGAGTTCATGAGGCTTTCAGAGAGCCTCATCTTCTCTCCCTTGCCCACTTGGCAATATGGGATTTCCGCCTTGCCCACCTAGGAGTCTATGAGATCCTTAGCTAATCTCATACCATTGCCCACCTGGAAATATGAATTTCCCTTGTTGTCCTCCTGATAGTCTATGACATCCTCCAATGATCTCATTTCATTGCCCACCTGGCAATTGGAAAATTCATCTCTGCCATCCTCGCAGTTCATGAGATCTGAAATTGATCTCTCTTCCTCACCATCACTGATATTTCTCCCAGCTTCTGGCTCACAGACATGAACCACTTCCTCCTCTAGTTCATTGAGGTCCTCAGCATGCCTCAACCATCCTCTTATCATCCTTCATTGTTCTCTGGCTAATAATTCATGAATCAACCATTTTACCTTCCTCTTGATGGGCCATTCATACACCCATCACGATTTTGCATTTTTCTACACCCACAGTGCAAGCTCTTCCATTCTCGCTCTTATCTCTGTGAGTTCTTTATCCATCTCATCCTTTCTCTTCATATACTGGCGGTCCTCTATTTGACCCTGCTTATGGACTTTAGTAGCCATCTCCCTATTCCTGTCTGACCTCCTAGCAAACTCATTGTTGTCACTCTGTCACTCAGATCATTTCCAGCATTTCCCTACAGTCCACTTGACTGTCTATTGATTGTTTCCTACCTGCAAACAATCACCATAGAGTTTCAACACTCTGTTTTCATTTTTTCTCCATCTATAAGCTTCCTCTGGCACCTATAGAATTCAAATCCCTCTCTGATACCACTTGATGTGTATCAGAGTACTCTTTTTCCTCTAGTTCCCTCTGCCTGAAATATACAAACAAAATAAAGCTCTGATACCACACTGATGGTGTGTATCAGAGTGTTTTCTTTTCTTTCTCTGTTTTGCCTATGATCTGCAGACAAAATGTAGGCGCTGATACCACACTGATGGCACACTGATGAAAAACCCCGATCCTCAGGTCAAGGTCCACACAGAATCAATCTCCTTTGAATCCGCAAAATTGGAATAGTTCTTTTGGCCCTTACTGGAACCCCACGGATTCAATCCATAGGTCCTTCACGGAAACCCACCTGTGCGCACATGCACATGGTGTGATATTTACCTCCTCCAAGAGACCACGGTGCTATGACCAAGGCCTACACCCAAAGGGCACTTATCAAAGTTCACATTTTGTCAAAGTGGAAGGGTTGATCCCTTATCCTTCCAACTCCCGGTCATCGAATTTTCGATAGAGCCTAGCCCTCACTAGCTCCTCCTTTACAAATCCCTGAAACATGAAAGGTCAACGATGGGTTGACTCTTTCCCACTAGTTTTGGATTTTCGGGACTTGAGTGAACATCCAACAACTGTTCCTCTTCCCTTATGATTCCCTGAATTCTGAAATGTCGAAATTCCAAAATTTATGACCGCAACCCTACTCCAAAGATACGTCGTGTTTCGCGACTATGGGTTTTTCAATGCAAAGTGCCCTGGCTCCTTGTCTTTGGGATTGCCGAAATGTCGAACCCTGAAATACTGAAATACTGAAATTCCACTCCACAGGGGAATCAACGGTTGAGATCTTCCTCGATCTGATGACTTTGGGTCCTTCAGAATTTTGCAAACTGGGAGTTTGAAACTCTCCATTCCAAAATCACAGCCTCCTCTGCTTCTCGAATCCCAAAATGCCAATATTCCACCTCAAAGGGAGATCAACGGTTGTGAGCCTCCCCTGATTTGATGACTTACGTTCTTTCGGGGTTTCGTGGGTCAAGAGTCCTGACTCTTACCCTTTGCATCCCCCAGTAGCCGAAATACCGAAATCTCCCTATGACCACGGCCCACTTTTTAGGGTTTCGAAATTCATGATTTCGTGATTCCGCTACAAACAATTCTTTGTCCTTCAACCTCCCGAGTCCCAAAACCCTGATGGCTTCCAAATATCTGCCACACATTCTCTCAATGATGGACGGTCCTGATATTTTCGAGACTTTGACGAGTCCTCTCCTTTGCATATACGAGGGTTAAACTTCATGCACCTTCTCCTAGATCTGATGGCTATCGGTCCCATGTGCTAAATCTGATGATGTAGATCTGTTCTCTTGCGCTCTCTCATCCTGTTGCCTAGACACGAAACTCCATGGTTCATATTTTTTCCCCAGTTCCCGAATCAACGGAAGATGTTCTCTCCTAAGCTCACGCTTCTTCCTTCCCCTTGGAATATTTTCTAAGTATCGAAGGTCTTGGCCTTCGCTCTTTCTCCTCCCTATGAGCCCTGCAACCTTGGTCTTGTCTGCGTTCTTGGGACATTGTCTCTCTTGAGCTTTGTCAACTCAGAAACCTTGACAGGTTTCTTAATCTTCTGCACCTCTCAGCTATTGCTCTATGCGCAAAGGCACTATTCCTCCTGAGCTTTCTTTCTCTGAACCTAAAAGGTTCCTTCGAACTCTGAAACCTCTTGTAGGACCTTTTCACAAACTAGTGCTATCTCTTTTGAGCTTATCTGTGGCTCTGACCTCAAAGTGTCTCTGTCCCTTTCTCTCCTTGAAGGGATATAAGTGCCCTCTGGCAACTTCCTGCTTAAGCACTCCTTACTCAGCCTGCAGGGTGTTCAGTAACCCTGTGAAGCTCTTCCCTTGTCACTTCTCTTTCCTATGAACTCAAATAAGAGTTCTTTTGTGCACTCTATGCACTTACTCAATTCCCTCTTGGCAGAGTCTCACAGAATTCTCAGAAATTATGTCCTCTCTGTGGCTTCCTCTGCATAGTCTTACCTCCAAGGTGTTCAACAACCTTGAGGCTTCTCCTTGAGTCAATGAATTCATCTGGTGCACCCTCCTGGCACATCTTTGTCTGAAATTCCACAGAATTCAGAAGTGCACTCTTGCACTGTTTCTCAGAGACCGCAGTACTTTGTCATGCACTCTTGCATGAAACCACAAAGAATCCAAACTTGAAATCAAAGAAATCAATAGACAATGACTTCTGTCTATAACCTGCAATTGAAAACTAACATAGATCTACAGCATATCATAACACACATATGGCATTCATTCATGAACTCACAAACACATGAACAACAACATGTAGGAAAAACTGCTATGTTCGTATTAATATGAAATTCCCTGATTACAATGTGTTCGAGCTCAGACTGCAACAAAGTCTCGAATCTCCTCTCCTATCTATTCTCTGTTCTACTCTCTCATAAAAATATTTCTTCTCTTCTTTTGGCTCTCCTTGCCCAAAATAAGATCCTAGATCTTTTACATGAGGGGACTCTTTGAGCTCTTCCCTCCATCTCACCAACTCTCATTAATTTCATTCAATTACATTGAATGGCTGTCTAGTCCAAGTCAAATCTAGATCTCATCCTTACAACCATTTAAGGAAACCTTTATCTAAATCCTGTGCACATGCATGAATTTTGGCTCTTCCAGCCTTACAACATTTAATACAATTTCTAATTTTGAAATGTGAGAGGACTGGTGCCTCTCCTGCCTATTGAATGTGTGATTTGATATGCCATTGGCTGGTGCGTAGATGGCTTGGAGCGATTCTCCTGCATTAATCTCTCATGAATCTTTAATGTCATAAAATTTCATTACAAACATGCCCTTAGGCTTACAAATGAGAAACTAAAACTGCTCCTCCACCTCTCTCCTCTCTTGGTTCATGAATCCAACACCTCTCCAAGAGCTCTCTCCTCTCTTAAATAAAAAATAGCATCCAAATATCCTTAGGAGGTATAATCCCATCTCCTCCATTGGATTCTAAGCCTTGGATATAGGTGGAAACAATCAAAGAGACAAAAATCCAACAAACTGCTAATTTTCAGGAAATTGTTGGAAGTCATTAATAAAATGTTTCCACCTCACTGCATGAGGTATTTAATGGAGATAAAACTTAGTTGTAGGTGTCCCTTGACATATAACTAATCCTTGAGAATCCATTTGAACCCTCCTTGACAGGTGGAAACCTCCCAACAAGGCGAATATCCAATCACCTATGAAAAACAAAGAATTGGTAACACATTTTGTAGTGCAATGGTGTCTTAATTGTTTCTCTCAATTTACAAATTGGGTCTGGCTAAAATTTGGTTAGCAAGTCAAAAGTGATATCAGATTCCTCCACAAAACATTTCATAGAAACCCACTTCACATTTTTGGTTTTATGATCAAATTTGTAACAGTAACCGTTACAGGAAATTTTGTAACGCTAATGTAAAACAATTATGCACATTCCATAGTGCCCTTTGTGTGTCTAGCTAGGTGATTTCGTAGTGCATTTTATGTGTCTAATATCTCTCTAAACATAACATGTTTTGAAAAATGGAAATAAAGTTTTGTTATTCGGCATGTGATGAACAAAAATGTCCTTTAGTTTTCAAAAATACGTTCTCATTTGTTCAAAATACAAGTTTTAAGTTAGTCACTCAAAAATTGCAGAAGTGTAGCATGCTCTCAGCAGAAACGCAGTGTGGTATTTGAGAGGGTGTTTGGAGGCCTTCCCATAGGATTTTTTGGCTTCAAGAGATATGGTTGGAAATATTATGATGTCTTCTACACAATGGAATCATTAAGTACTGCTAACGCCTTCTCAAAACCCATGAAAAACTGACTTGAAGTCAAGTTGTCCAAAAGTACAGGAACCCTCCTATAGCAATTGTATTTTGGGAAATTATCTCAAATTATAATACAATCTTATGTGTTAAAACTTTATGTGAGGGAAATCCTTGTACATGTGATCTTCCTTGCATCCCAAACATTGGATTGGTGGTCTTCCCCTTTTCCCCAAGGAGTCTTCTTTCTTGGATTCATCCTTAGCATATTAGTCTTGATGATTTTTATTAGGCTCATTGCTATTGAAAGGAGGTTTGAATCCCTTCTTCCTCTGATCATACTTATCCTTCTTCTTATCCTTCCAGGATTTGTGCATGGACTCTCTATCCTGACCTTGCTCATACAGGTACTTAGCCTTCCTGATGGTCTCAACCAAGGTCTTGGGATCATCATATCGAATATTTTCTTTATAAAAGGATGGTAGTCCACTAAAAAAACTATGTATTTTTACCTTTTCATCATTTATAACCCAACATACTTTAACAACCCCAAGAACTTCTTGTCGTATTCTGCCATGGACATGGTTCCCAACCTAAATTCAAAGTACTCTTTCATTTTCTTTTCATAGAAATGGTCTAAGAGGTACTCCTTCTAAAAATACTTCTTGAAATACTTCCAAGTGATCATATTCTCATTATTATGTTCATAATTCTTCAGTTGATCCCACCACATAGCATCTTTCCCATGTAAATGGTAGGTGGCAATTCTGGCTTCTAGGTTTGATGAATAGTTATGCAATTGGAAATATATCCTGAGTCCAAGAAACCATGCTTCGACATGATCTTCCCTCAACATCATCTTCCCTTTCTCGTTCACCATCAAAGGATGGTGGCCTAAGATTCCTCAACTCTCCTTGCAAACTTTCAACTTCATGTCTCCTTTTTTGGTTCCTAACAATAGACACCTATGGATTGCTTATGGCATATTCAAATGCATAAGACCTTTGTTATCACTGAAATTTTGTCTGCAAATGGTTACAGCAATCCAACATCTCCAAACAACTATTAGTTCACCCATGGACCAAAAATTCATTTCCAAAAGGCCCAAAACTATACAATCAACAATAAAATCAGCATGTGCTAAGACTACACAGGGAGCATGCGCACATGCGCCATTCAGAAATGCAGAAAAAAGAGCACATGCACACGATGCACGACTATGGACACAAAAACCATGCATCCCTCAAAACGGCTCATTTATGATATTGGTCGGCCTCCCACCCACTTTTGGTTCAACTTCCAAGTCGATTTGACATCCAAATCTCGGTTGAATCCATATGGGTGGTTGATCAAAGACCTAAGGGTTCCCTAAATGGCCCCTTGTTCACACTAAAAGTTGGTTGAATAATGCCTCAAAGTTATTCTATAAAATGAAGCCATGGGTGCACTACATTTTAAAGGAATTCATTTGTATTGTTATGTTATTGATATTTTCTTGGAGGATCCTCTTTCCTCATCAAGAGTATGCTAGCACCATTTCACTTAGCCATTCATATCACCTCTAGAATGAATGTGATTTGGATTCTCTTCATCATTTCATGTTATTTCCTCATTTGTAAGAAGAGATCAATATTTGGGGGTCCAAGAGCCCTCCCTTGGAGTAAGAGGGGACCCAAAGTCTCCCTTTCTCTTCAGTGTTTTCTTTCCACTAATACAATCATTTCCATTGGTGGCAAGAGTCTTGTTTGTTGCTTGTTCTTATGTTCTTATGCGCTATAGTTTAATTGTTTTTATCATTCTTAGTTTAATGCTTTGTTTATCTTTTATGTTTTATCTTTCTAACCTTTTCCTTTACTGTTGTCTTTCCTAGCTACCCAATTGGGCTTGTAAGCACCATTGTTTTGTTCATCTAGGTGACAAAAGAGGTGCAACAACCTTCTTTCCGAGTAAGGAGGTGAGTGATGTCTATGATCTCTGCTATCACTTCTTGAATAACTAGATATTCCACGATCATCTCTTCTTTCATGATACATGCCTTCTTCCTATTGATTTGAACCATTCTTTATTTGTCTCTACAACTGATTTAAGCTTTGTAGCACTCATGAATTTATTTGACTTTTCTCTCTCATCATCCTCTCATTGTCTTCCTTGTAGCTTTACACTTCTATTTCCAAGCTTCTCATAGTTTCTATCAATATCTCTTCCTCCCCTCATCCCTTGTGTTCACTGGATTCTGTCTCTGCATTACCAACTCTAGTATTCTAGAATTCAACCTATTTATCATGGTTGGAGGCTCCCTCACCTTCTTCCATTTCTCGAATACACATTTTGAGTTGATATGTTTAAACCCCTCAATTCTGCAAAATGTGCAAGTGACCATTTTATCAAATTTAAGCATATGATGAACATAATTTGACAAACAATGTTATAGGTCCTTTCAATTCATGAAGTACATATATAAATATATATTTTAGTCTTCATCATATAACACTTCCATGTTATCCTTATGCTGATACATGATTCAATTATGCATAGGCACTTACTTAAACCCCTTCCCCAAGTGACCACAGATCAAAACCGCGGGCTTGGCCCTTCTTAGTACTTTTCTGTCTTTCAAAACAAAAATTCGGCCACTAGCCCCCCTTTTACTTCTACCAAAGTCTCATAGGACCAAGGGACATGACCAAGTGCTTAGTGAGAGGTGCTTATCCAGAGCTTCAAGACTTTGGGACTCTGGAACTTTGGGCTTTAAATGTTCTTACAACTTCCACCTTGATTTCTCTTGAACGTTGAATTGGCGAACTCCCAGACTAGCTCGCTTAGTACTGTGCACCCAAGGTGCTATGTGTCAACAATACGGAGGTGACACATGGCCCAATTAACTGTTGACACATGTCATATTCCCATTGGCACAAATGAACTATCAAACGAACAAAGAAGACAAACATGTGGCATGCGTACGGTGGTCCACATCACCCTAGGCGACATCAACATTCCACATCACTTATGTATTCTATGACTTTAGAATTTTTGGCTTCGACAAACTTTGCACTTGCATATGTCTAATCTCCCAAACATTGAATTATTGAATAATCAGAGGATGCACTAATCGATGGTACTCATTCTTTTTTTATATCTATGGTCAATATGATATTTGGGGCTTCAAGATTTGCAATAATTTACCTTATAACACTTCAAAATACCCAAACACTGAACCGGAAAATACGTCGATCTCCTTAGATCAACTGTCAAACAATGTAGTGACACGTGGCCCCACCGATAGGCAACACATGTCAGGTCCCAATTGGTACTAAGGGTCTATCAAAGGTAGAAAAAAGGTGACACATGGCAGGTTAGAGGAGGTCCACATCACCCTCAGTGGCGTCATGATTCCATGTCACAGTTGCACTCTAGAACTTCAAAATTTCAAGCTTCGGGAGATCCAACACTAGCACATTCTATTTCTCCTGAACTCCAAACATTCGAACAATTGTTTCCTAGAGCTTTGAGACTTTGGGGCTCCAGGACTCCGGAGGATTCCTTTCCATATTAAAACAAATCATCCAAATGTCGAATTCCCAAACCTCTTAACTTTTTTAGGGTCCATATAGTACAAATGACATCGTATAATATGGTGACACATGGACCCCATGTGTCGGAATTATATTAGTACAACAAGGTCATAAAAAGTACAATTATGAATGACACATGGTGTGACTAGGGGAGGTTGAAATCACCCTAGGTGACATCATCATGCCACATCACAATCTGTGCTTTGACACTTTGTAGCTCTGGGATTTGACGAATTTCTTGACTTATCACCATGTTTCTCCCGAACTCTGAACCATTAAAAAATTTATTCCTAGAACTTCGGGACTCCAGGGCTTCAGGACTTCACAGATGTTCTTAACATTACCTGTCTATTCTCTTGAAATTTGTGATCTAGGTGGATATCAGTGGCCACCCACCTTTTTCAAATGGCTCAAAACAATTTTCTGACAATTTTGGCAATTTACTATTTTTAGCAGGTTTTAACTTATGGGGCCATTTTGAGGGTCCAAATGAAGGTTTTTTGAGATCGAGGTTTTCAATGATAATCAAAGGCATAATTGATCCCCCAAAATGAATCTCCTCTATGATACCTTTCCAACAAGCTATCACACGCCTAAAACG
>SNQJ01S0011598.1:171332-198815 GCA_010110895.2 Picea sitchensis
TTTGACTCGTCCTCCTTTTACTTTTACCTATAGCTTCATTTCAAATATATATCCAAGCTTAAATCCAATTAATCGAATGGCCAATGAACTTTCCGCCATATATCATAAATGTCCCTCCGCACATATATAATGATATTTAAATCATTGTAAAAATCATTTTCGGAGGTGGGGGGGGTAGGTAGAAAGTGGGTTAGGAGGAGGGGGGTCTGATTTAACAGGAGGATAACAACTGGTAAAACTTGGAAAGAGTGAAAACCACTTTTTGGACCCCCCCCTATTGGTTAAATGCCAGAGGGCATGGGGGGTCTAAAAACATATTCATAACCATTGATGTGATTTATTCACAGATAACAAGGCTTTTACATTTGGGAATTTTAATGCATTAAATGTGGGATGGGGACATAAAGTAAATTTAACTTTTGGTTTTGACTAGTGACTTGATGTATACAATTATGAAGTGGGATTTTAATAGATGAGGTAAGGTAAAGTTTTATTTTATAAAATATAATCTTGTTTAAAATATAAAACCAAAATAATATTTAAATATAATGATTTATATCCCAATTAAAATTAATTTTAATTTGAATAAAACTTTGATGAGGGCTATTGAAAATTGGGTATAACAGCCAATATTTTGTCGAACTTTCATAAATGAGCTTGAAACTCTGCATACCAAACTAAACATGTCCAGGGCAAAAATTTTGCCAAAATTTATCATGTGCTAACATTGGCTCCAATTGGGGATGTTGACCCCCTGCGGGGCAGCAAAGAACCATAGATCTCTGAATTTGCAGACCATTGCCTTGGTTATTTAGTAGTCATCACATTCCTCAGTCTGTAACTTGTGACTTGTTCTGAAACCTTTGTGACTGAAAACTTTTAGACTAAAATCAAAACCATTGTGCAAACTTTAATCTGAAATATAAGCTGAACTAAAAGTTGTACTGCAATCTAAAATTAAACCCGAAAAGAATGCTTGAAAAATATGCTCAGGGTACTGATCTTATTTGCACACCTTCATACCCTACACTGTTGAGAAGTTGTTGAATCAAATGACAGAAAAAATCCAATGAAGCCAGTCAAGTAATTGTTGAAATGAGTGGACTGCTTGATTGCTTGTCATCAAAATCAAAGATGGAATATGTAATGGCAACTGATGATGGATCGGGTATTTACAGTAAAAACATGATTGAACAATTAAGCTGAAAAGAACCTCCATATAGTTTGCTACAAGATCAACAAAGACATGATCTATTGGTTGATCTTCCAAGTATTCACTAACGAATTTAACATGGCAAAGTTTTCCAGTTGTATCCTCAATATTAGACCACAATTTCAACTGTTCAGTTTTAGTCTTATGTTTACAAATAGAACTTTCATCAATCTAAAAATCAAAAGGAAATACCATCTCCTCTTGTTTTGGCGAAGGAAGATTTTCAAAAAATTGTTTAGGATCTTGGAAACTATAGGATTGAATCTGAATATCCAAGAGTTCAAATCCTTCTCAAATCTTTCAGCAACTAACTCAAGAACACAAATTTTAATTTCAGGAAAAAAAATTCTCGATTTGAAACAATGAAACACGGTTGTTAAAAGAACTTCATCAATTTGAAAATCTATTAACTTATCCCTGAATTATTTTATAACTTCACAAGATATAGGATTTTCCACATACCCTGTCATCTTGTTTGGCAATAAATATGATCAATGTGTAGTGGAGTCCCCATAAGTTCCCTGAAATTCAGATTCTTTGACAACGGAGTCACCTTAAAAACTTTGAAGCTCTGGATACTTTGAACATGGAGTCACCAAGTGAAAAATTCATCCTTCTTGTGTTTGATCAATTTCCACCATTAGTAATCAAATCTGTAACTTGATAATCTTTGATGAGGAAAAAAAAATGTCTTCCCCAATATGGTCACCACTATGTTATCACTCTGTAATTTCCCAAGGCTGTGAAGGAAACCCAAAGGTAACCACAAAACCACTTTAGACGCTGGGATCTATCCCTGCCACCTTCAGAGAGGGATCTCTCTATATGATTTAGTTATGTTCTTCTGAATAATATTAGGCTAGTTATTCTGGTTCAGGTTTTGGATTTTAGAATTTAATTGGGTTGAAACAAGGGAGATAAGTCATTGGGCAATGGAGTCATTGGATTAAGATGATCAAATGTAGAAATAATCAAGCTTATATGCAACAGAGAAAGGTAGGCATACTACTGGATCCTTGTAGTTTATGAGATGGAGAAAGAAGAACAGATTAGGATTCACTTTAAATATAGAGCATTGTTACCTAAATTCTATACTTAAACTTCAAAAGAAAACATTAATATTTTTTTTTTGCTAGTTTTTCCATGACCTGCGGGACTAGCCTGTGGTTGAGAAACCGTGAATCAGGGGCATCTAAGCCGTCAAAATCACCCGGGGATCGCACCCGACCTGAGCCACACCAACCCTTAACATGGATGGATTTTTTTTCCCCGCGAGTTTCGAACTGGTGACTTAACATCACGGAGTGCATTAACAGCACACTCTGTCATTGACTGTCCTACACTTCGGGGATGAAGAAAACATTGATATTTATTTAAGCCAGAACATGGTGTTTTAAAACAAATCATGAACTTATTTTTATTTAAAACAATAGAGGAAAGAAACACATGTGAAAACAGATAAAACAGATTACAGTAAGAATCACTTCACCACATAGATATTACACATGAATCTTGATACATCTTGTCGTGTATTAATGCAAAAGGTCACTTGAACTCAATGAACATATTTACACTGAATGGTAGTCTCTCAGTGCAAGTTATCCCCCTTGTTTATTAAATGAAACAATATATAGAATAAAATCTCTCCTAAACTGTTACAATAATTTTGTAATAAAATCTTGAATAATAACTAAAAATAAAACAATATCTCCAAATTATCTACTATAAATCTGCAAAATGATCCTCAATCTATTGATCTTCTGTTGCTAGGTGTCTTAGACTGATCTTCATGCCCTTGAAATCTGGAAAAAGGTTGAAACTGTCTTCACAAAATCAGTTAACTTCCATCTCAAATCTGATTGCTCTGCCATCTGTCCCTTTGAGCTCTATTTTTGTCATTTTTGCCTTTGAATAATTTATTTTGTCACAAAATATTTGGGAAAAATAATAATAAAACTTCCAAATATTTTGATTAAATCCTTAAATGAATTTCATGATTTAGATTTTTCAATATATTCATTTAAATGATTTGATAAACTATCCTTTTTATTCAAATCCATGGCTTGTTTTCCCTTCCCATGGATTAACAAAACCATGTGTTGTTTTGTCTGGTTAGTAAAGTATTTTCACTTTTCCCTTTTACCCATGCAAACTCATTTCACATCTGTAAATCTCCTTTTACTTTCACCATGTAAATTCTACCTATAAATTTCCTTTTACTCATGTAAATCTTTGGATGGATTTCCAAAACCATGTGGTGTTTCTACTGGCCTTCCTTTTGATTTTCACCTGCAATTGTAAATTCAAATTCACATGTACGGTAAAACCTTTTTATTCAAATCCATGGCTTGTTTTCCATTCCCATGGATTAACAAAACCATGTGTTGTTTTGTCTGGTTAGTAAAGTATTTTCACTTTTCCCTTTTACCCATGCAAACTCATTTCACATCTATAAATCTCCTTTTAATTTCACCATGTAAATTATACCTGTAAATTTCCTTTTACTACTGTAAATATTTTGGATGGATTTTCAAAACCATGTGGTGTTTCTAATCGGCCTCCTTTGATTAATTGCGAATTGTAAATTCAAATTACATGTAATGGTAAACTTCGAAGAGTGAGAACATTTTGACTCTTTTGGTTAAATGTCGGAGGGGATGGGGGGTCCAAAACATATTCATAACCATTGATGTGATTAATTCACATATCTTAAGGATTTTACATTTGGGAATTTTAATGCATTAAATGCGGGCTGGGCACATAAAGTAAATTTGACTTTTGGTTTTGAATGGTGACTTGATGTATACAATTATGAAGTGGGATTTTAATGGATGAGGTAAGGTAAAGTTTTATTTTATAAAATATAATCTTGTTTAAAATATAAAACCAAAATAATATTTAAATATAATGATTTTATGTCCCAAATAAAATTAATTTTAATTTGAATAAAACTTTGATGAGGGCTATTGAAAATTGGGTATAAAAGCCAATATTTTGTCGAACTCTCATAAATGATCTTGAAACTCTGCATACCACTAAACCTATCCAGGGCATAAATTTTGCCAAAATTTATCATGTGATAACACCTAACATGCCCCTTTTTGGAGGTGTGTGATTTGATGCAACCATTTCTTGTTGTTGCGGTGGGAATGGATTTGTTAGAACAATGGGTTTCTAGGGAGCTCTTTGTTGAGATAAAAATTGATGGTTTCCATCCATTCAAGGATATTGGTGGGCAATATGGTCTCCACCACAAATATTTCAAGGAAAATTCAATTTCTTCTTCCCTTTCATGCTTCCAACATCAATATTTTGAGTTTGAGTAGTCCCTTGACCATGATTAATTTTTTTCTTCTTATTATTTTTCTTGCCTCTAGGTTGTTGAAAGTTCTTTGGTTGTCTTGAATAGACTAAATGAACCTCAAAGGCCTGGGAAAGGACCATTTCACTTTGGGTTGTTGGCACAGTTGTGGGTGGATTTGAGGATATGTACATTTCACTGATCAATCCACTTAACTAGCCAACCAAAGCATCGGATATGAAACTAACCACCACATTGGCATGTGGTCCCAGGTTGGGTTTGAATGGATTAGTTTATGGCCTTAGAGCATGCGAGATTATATCATATAGCATGTTATATTGAGAGTATCTCAAGTCTAAATTCTAATCATGCATAATTACTTTCCCCTCGATAATTGTGCCTAAAATAGCTACGTCCTTGGTGATAGGTGGTAATAATGACTTGACAAACCAATCTGGTAAATATTGATCCAGAATCTCGGATCTCATGAGTGTACGTCATTGTCTCCATTCATGAATAAGATTCATGATATGCATGGCGTTGTTTTGATGTAATGCCATCAAAATATTAGTTCTAGTCTCATACTAAATTGACAATTGGAAATGCCTCAAGAATGACATGGCCAAGCATGAAAAGTCATTATAAGAAGCACCTAGTAACTCAATGTACCATTTTATGGCACTTCTTGTCAAGGTACACTGGAAAATTTTCAACCTTATACTATCATCCACCAAGGATTTTGAGGAGCACCAGAGATGATATGTCGTGACGTGTGTGGAAGGATCTTCCTGAGGTTTATGGTCAAAGTTTAGGATATCAAGTGGGAATTTGGTGGAAATGTTCGACCACCAAGGGTGGTGTTTTATGGGGTCATTTTTCAATCTGGATAGATCAGAAAGATTCAAATTCCCTTGGAAAGGAAAATTTGTGTTGGTGAATGGATTTGATAGAAACAAAATTGACCTTGGGATCCAGATGGACCTTGAGGTCCTCCCACATTACTTAAACTAGGGGACTAACCATCCCTAGTGACATTAATTCTTCTAGGGGAATTACTTCCTCCAGTGACATTAATGCCCTCAACATTGATAAAAGAAATAGTGGCAAGATTACACCCAGGATTAACACTCCAACCAAATGGAAAACCAACATTTTGTATCGCTGAGCCACCTATAGGAATGCCAAAAATAGGTGGAAACCTACTTTCGATAGTAAAACCAAGGCCTTCTCCCCATAAAAAACAAATATGTATGTGGGAATTGGTGTGCTCACAATGGGAATACTAAAGTTAAGAAAAATCACAGAAGGAAATGATGTGATCGATGGCATTCCCATAATGGAAAAAATAGATGCCATAGGAAAATATATGGAAGAAGTTATCTCACTAAATGATGGAAAGGAAAAGTTTATTGTGATTCCTTCTGCCATACTAGATGATGAGGGAATAGGTCCTCTCATGTTGGATGACCTACTAACACCTGAAATCTCATGAGGACTACTGAAGTAGGAAAAAGGATCACTAAATGGAATACTCACTTGAATGAGTAAAGGGTCTAAGGGACCATTCAAAGGAGGATTAAAGTTTGGTGGAGGAAATTCAAAGGAGGATTAATGACCTCAATCTCCACCTGTTCAGACTCCTTTGAATTTGATGCATGAGTTTCAAAGGATTAAGTGTTAGTGTCATCTAATGTAGACAATCGTTGCCACCTAGTGGTTGGTAGTTCCTCTTCTTTAGGAGGAATTCCTCATAGTCTATGATATGGGAAAATGGGTTGGAAAACCATGGTTAAAAATATGTTTCAACTCAAAATGAAAACAATAATGTAGGGCCAAATATACACAAATAACCAAAAATCACACCCTAGAAAATCTCAAGCTTCAACATGAAAACAAACTATAGGTCAAAGGGTCCTTCCAAAAACCAAATATCCTAGGGGATATCAAATCCCTAAGACTGGATAATGAAGGTATGAGATACAATTATGGTAACCCACATGTAATAGTCACACCAAGGTGCAAGTAACCTCATGAATATAGGCATCCTCTCTAGGATATGAAATAGGGATTCAACATTTTCCTTGGGTACCACAAGTAATTTTCACTCGTAGTCACCTATGCGATGCCCTAGGAAAAGTGTCTATGGATACCACTTCACAAACAATGATTTGGGGGAACATCCATGGGTTGAGAATATACATGTGGGTAGGAAAGAAAAGCCTAAAATTTCATAGAGAAGTGTTTCCACCTTGCTCCAAAACCCTCGTGCATACAAAAATATACAAAAACTAAAACAAGTGAAGAGGGGATATCACTCCACTTTTCCTAATGTGACCTTGTGCTTGACATTGACATTAGAGGTGCTTTCCTAGTAATCATTCCTTTCTACTAATGGATTTTTACACTCATTAGTCAATTTTCTAGTTTTTGTTTGTGGCTTTGGAGAGTTCACTCTCCAATCCCACATGAAGGCCCTAAAATTTAAGCTATGTTGGTTTTATAAGAAGAAAAAACTAATCGATTTCAAATTAATCACTTATATCCCCATTTGGTGGGATAACTAAGGAGATTATGTCTCGAGGGACTCAGGTTGCAGATATGGAGTGTTGAGAGACTACATGACCAGCAATATCCACTTGCACAAATGGAGACCATTTTCACGACCACAAAGGTCATAGATTTTCAGATGGCATCCACCACACCATCTGGCTTCCGAGAGGCATTGGGCCTTGCTCCATGAGGTACAAGTTAGGTATTATAGTGAGTGTCATTTCAATATTTGAGGCATTTGAGTATGTTGTATCTTAGACTGCTTTAGATTTCATGAAATATGCTTAGACATTATGCCTTTTTCCCTATTTCACCTTGGTGGTTGATATTGTGCCCTAGTAAGTGGTATTCCTAAGGAATGGGTTTGCTACTAAAAACTCCCTTGAAGATCCATCGTACCATTCTCGACCATACTTACCACTTTTCATCACTCAAACCCCCCAATTTCTTTATCTCTTGGGATTTTAGGGTGTATTGACCCAAGAAGGGGTTGTCCCTCATTCTATGGGAAGAAGGGGTTGAAGGTCCAGAGGGGTTGTTGTGGGTAAAAGATAAAATCCTATGTATAAAACTTCCAAATGATTTTCCCAGGGATCCCCCAAGAAAGAAATAAAATGCTTATCTGTAAGAAAAGTGGGGACCCACAAGAATAAAAGATAAAATGCTTAGGGGTTTAGTGGAGATCTCATCACGAGTCGGCCTATCATGATCATGGGTGTCTAGTGGTACGACATTACCATCATCTAGCCATCAAGCTAGGGTAGTGGCTCTCAGTTGCACAACTGAGAGAAATGGGGTCTCATCACGAGCCAACCTTCTCATTTCCGCAAGGTATTTATGAGTGACACTGTCATTATCTGGACACCACGCCAGGACAGAGGCCTTCAACTCATCCTTAAAACATGAAATAAACAAATAATGGCAAAATGATGGGCTTGGAAAAATTCCATTGAAAATGAAGGTGCCACACACCCGCTACAAATGAACCCATGAATGAAACACTACAACCCCTTGTATGTCATGAACCCCATTCCCATTGAGTCTTGATCCTGAACCACTTCTCCCACTTTACATGGATTAGAGAGGGATCACTTGCGAAACACTCCTTCACCTAGGGAAAATCTGCCCAATAAAACACCTCGTCAACCCTCCCATATCCAAGCTTGGCAAGTCGCATAATGTCTTTGAGCACTTACTTGTCTGATAGGGTAATCTTTGATGCACATGCTTAGGTGGATCATTTATTGACTTGATTTACTCATCGTGATATTTTGAATTGAGATCCTTGGAGGGCATGCTTATTTGTCTTTGCATGACCTAGTTGGTGGACAGTTTTGGAGGAACAAACCTAGCTTGGGCTTCCATGGGGCTTGAAGCCAACAGGATGGATGCCAAGGGTCTACATGCCAGATGAGAGAGACATACTTTTGTATGCCTAGAAGACATTGTGGACAAAATGTCCTATCCCTCACATGCCAAACTTTTTTCCTAGGAGAGGCAAGACATCACCTTTGGAGGCATGACGTCATCTAGGAGGGCTAGGATTTGGTGGTGAAGTTAGTATTCATTGACATAAATACATTTTGAGGAGAATGGGGATTTGACCATGAAGAAATGACCTGGATGATTGACATGTGGATTTGGAAATCCTAACTACACTTCTCCAACACCAATGACTTGCTCCTAGTGTCAAAACACCCCCTGAAAGGGTGACGTCACCTTAAGTTAGGGTTTCTTTTTATGTAAAAGTAAATTTTAAGTGAATTGTTTAATATTATTTTTGTAAAGGGGCAAGATTAGGGTTGTTGACCCCTAGTCTTGTAGTTTACCCTAAAATTATGTGGACAAACTATTTTGGTGACATTTTGTATAAATAGAGATCATAAGATCTCATTTCATAACATAACTCTCCCATTGTGAGAAGTATTGGACTGAAATTTTCTCTCTCTTTGGCTAGTTTCTCTCTTGTGCTCTTGTGTATGGCTATATCTTTGGTTATTGGTTGATGGAAGTGATGTGCTAGCCTTGGAAGGCTCTTCTTTGCTATTGTGGTGGTTTGTCTTAGATTTTTCCTTGAATTGGTAAGGCTTTTTACATTGTGCTATCATTTGTTAATCACATCAAGGTTATTTTCTAAAGCTAGGTGGGAAGTATAAGGGAATACACCCCCACCTTAGCCTCCATCATTTTATTGGTTTAACAAGGGTTTGCTAAGAGAAGTATAAAGGCATACACTCTCTTAGCCTAAACCCTAGCTAGAGATACTTGCCTTGGAGAGTAAGAGGATTTACACCCCCAAGGAGGTAGTACCTCTAGCTCTTTATTTGCTTGAATCCATTAACCCAATTATTAAAGGCACTAGTCATTACTTGTTTCATTGGAGAAGTAAATTGTTGCCTTGGTAAATGTAAATTTTTCAAGTTTTAAAGTTGTCTCTTTGGGAAATTGTTACTTGAGTCTCTGGCTCCCTTGCCTCATTGAGGTGTCCCCTTTCAACCACAAATTATTGTTGCTTTTACAAAACTAACCTACATTCAATAGGGCTGCAGAAAGCTAACCCTCTAACCCCTAATAACTCCTAAACTAACCCTAGGATTTAGCATAAACTTTGCCCCAACTCTCTACTAACCCCAACGCACCTATTGGGCTAGTTAGAAGTGGTTTCCAGTGGCTGATTTTTCTGTTGTTAATATTGGTTTTATACAGCCATAAGGCTGATAATAACACTACAGCAACCTTTTGTTTCATCCTTTCTTTTTGTGCTAGATTAATTGCGTAATCATTGATGAGTTGAGCTAGCTTTCATTGGCTTGACTCTTGTTTATTTTATCATATGCTTAGCACTTATATTGCAGCCTTTTCTATCTTTATTGAGATGATATATATCATTTAATTTTTCTGCAATTAGGGACAACAAGATTAACTTTCTTGTCCAACTAGCATATTGCAAGTATTCTTGGCTTTTATTGTGTCTCGGGCAGGTACTTCACTCTCGGTGGGTCACTTAACTCATTTGGAAACCCTTGAACCTTCCCAAGACCCCTTTCCAAGCTCTTCCCATCATATAGAATTAAAATCTAGGGACATCCACTCATACTATCATTTTCCATCTCAATCCCCCCTAGGGTCACTTGGATTCCCCCCTTGTGGTGACTACCTCACCTCTAAAGTGACAGGAACACATGTCTAAGGTGATAGTGGGTAGGTTCTCTCCTATTTGTCACCAATTGGTGGTTGGATTAGGATTTTTCCAACCTACAACTTGTGCGATAACAAATCACCTTTACTTTTAATGGCCACTGATTACTCAAAAGGTATCAGAATGGACTAAGTGGTGTTTATGACTCTTTCCAATCCAAATAACATCAAAATATGAGAATGCAAACAATGCACTTCTTTTTGTTTCGACGAAAAGTATCTAAGGAAGAGAATAAAGATTTATTTTTTCATAATTTAAAAGAAAACAACAAACACTCAAACCAAATTAAGTACCAAAACACACTCAAAACAATTTCATATCCAAAGTTCAAAATAATGCACCAATGCAACTTTCAATTGAAATCCCAAAATGGTCAAATGAAGGACTATGCAATGCAAATTATTTTTTTTTTCACTTATAACACACATGAAACTAAGAATGTAGAGCACAATTGAATTAGATAATGAAATGTACTATGGTTTTGACAAAGGTCACTATTCACAAGCCAAAACCGATGCAAATTACCCAAACACAACAAATATTATGTGAGGCTTCTAAATCCACTTGATGAATAAAATGAGACAAGAAGAATATGACTAGAAACACATAAGTCAACAACAGATTCCTTGCAATATTCTCAAGCCAAGACACAAACAGATCTAAAGCCAAAACGAGGAAAAAATCCCAAAAACATGCCTACAAGACTTGGTTGTGGGTTGCTTTTGGGTAACTAGTGGTTGGCCTCGAGTTGTCAGATTGCAACATGTGACTAAATTGCCTAGCCATAGGTTGAAAATAGGAAAAACATGGCTATATAACTGTTAGAGTGAACATGTGCGACTAGAGATGAATTCAAGTAAAACTTAGAAATCCAACCTAGATCTAATGGATTTTAGGCTTGCATGCACTCATGATCAATCAACACATAGTACAAATACTACAGGGTCTCACAGGGATGAAAAAAAACCAAGGAAACTCTTTAAAAACTAAGGAAGAAAAAATAAGTTCTTCCCTAGCGGAGTCACCAATTCGGTTATAGAGTAACTTCCTATGGATAAGAAATCCCTCTCACAGACCTTATTATAGTCAGTGATAGACCGTAGTATAGATTATTATGGATTCCTCCTAGATATGAATCATACACATGCAAACTAAGTTGATAGATGAGGAGGAGTATGGATTACCTTTTTCTCTATGGTTCTCCCATCATATCCTTTGTGAAGTAGCTCTCGAGCTCCAACTCCTAGTAGGCTCTTGCACCTGCTACATGTACACAAATTAAACAACATACCTTCCTCAACTATAATGGCATATAAAGGATAACTGAATAAAACCACATCCTATATAATACTCAAGGACTATTAGATCTACCAAACTTGAACCATATATATCATAATGATGATTAAAACAAGTATTGGAGGAGGAAAAGAACATAAATATATATTCAGTAATTAAAGAGATACAACACATGTAGTTATACCTTGATTCTTTGCTACACTCCCAAGCTCTGAGTTCCTTGAGCTCGTTCTTAGCCACTCTTGCTTGATTGGAAGAAGTGAGGCAATATCTCCATATCATATAAAGAATATGATGGAATCTCACCTAGAATTATGCTCTCTCTTATGTTGATTCCCAATACCCAACTCTATAGAAAAAGGTGACAAAATGACTCTTTGATTTCTCTCCACCGGCATGAGGATTCTTAGCATAAACTTACTAGTTTACCATTTCCACAACATGTCCTCTCTTTATAGGAATGTAGAGAAGGCTAAGAGATAGGTTAAAGGCATGGAACCAGGTTAAAACAGGTCATGCACAAGTTCCATGCTCAATAATGCATCATGGCCAACCCATCTCTCATGGATCTCTTGGAAACCCTATGAATCTAGAAGATATCAGGGGTGGCCATGGGTTTAGTATTGACAACAAGAAACCAACCAAAATTTTTCTATGAGCAACAAGCGATCAACCACTCTTCTTGCTAGGAAAGGTGCAACGAGGATCAAATGTGGTGTTTTATGAGAAATTTCTCAAGTACATCTTATTATTTTGACATAATAACATCATTAGGTTCTCTTTAAGTCCTAGGGTGACAAATACACATGTAAAAATATCATCAATGTCCCCAACATTATTCACATTGGTTGGTAGCTTTCCCCCTTATATTTAGTTTTGTTTCTTATTCTTTCTCTTCCTATTATTTTTAGACTTTTGGTTACTAGGAACCAAGTTCACTTGTGAATAATACAAGAGATATGTATTGGTTTGATGCTCTTGAAATAAGGTGATTGCTTAGGAAGCATCAAGATCATTTGAGGCATTCAAAGTGGACAAAAACCAAACTGACAGTCCTACAATGAATCCAAGAATAGATTCAAGGTAGGCATAATGGGGTGACAACCTTTCAAATAGAGGAAAATCACAAGGATCGATTTGAAAAGGGGTCCCTTGGTTGATATCCCCAAGAACATCATCCATAACTTATAATTTTTAAAGAATAAAATATCTAAGGTCTTCCATGGAGTCATAAAATAGAATCAAGACACTCTTATAAAATACTCTCTAAGATTCTGCCAAGCAAACTCATTGTTCCAAAAGTTATCCTAAGGTGGTTAAATCCCTAAGTTCAACTAGTAAAGAGCTGAAAATGATCGTTCAAAGGTTACCTAGGATGGTAAGGGCCCAAGTCCAACCAAGTGCATGAGACAGTTACAATAACCCCACAAAGTTACTGGCCAATTTAAAATTACATTTGTTAAGAATAAAACCTTAAGGGAGGGCTCTAACATAGATTCTCTATCTACCTCAGGTAACACAAGCATTTCCCACTTGAAATTACCTATATGCAACCTATAAGCTAAGGATGTGTATTCATGATTAATGACCAAGAAGAACAATCATGGGCCAAGATTTCACATTGGGAAAGGACATAAAAGACTTCATCATACAACCAAAACCTCACCATGAGGGCATCACTCCAAATAACATGCCAACTTAACTCAAGTCCCTATTATGCATCCACAGACTAATTAAGTGCAAGGGGAGATCTCCACACTTAACTGACATTAACATAGTACTTGATGCTTGTGTTAGAGGTTATGTCTAAGCAAGTATCATTCATCACTATAAAACTTTTACACTCTCTATTCAACTTCTAGTTTCATTTTTACATCCTTGGAGAGTTTACTCCCAATCCTACAACCAAGTCCCTGGAAACTAGATTACTATTGGTTTTCTATGAAAGAAAAAGATTATAGTTCGTTTAAGTTAAGAATTATTTGTAACTTTTCTTTTACTCAAAGGGACATGGAAGCAAGAAAAATATGGTTTTTAGAAGTGAAAAAATATATATAAAATAATGCTTGTAAATGGAAACACTTTTTTAACTTGAAAAAGATGATGGAATTCAAAAAATTATGAAAGTTACAAAAACCAATGAGATATTTTCAAAACCTAAATGCAATGCAAATTTTCAAGAAAAGTATTTCAAATCAAAGAAAACATTTCTTTTTAATTTTCATCGGAACATGTTAATGAAATAAATATAATATTTTCATTTAAATGTAGTCACTCCCAAAATCTATAAAACTACCTAATATATTCCTAAATGAACCAAAATATTTATTTTTATTTTTGCAATATTATGTTTTGATTTTTCTTTATATCAATGAAAGAATAATGAAAAACAACTAAAATTGTGCTCTACCATTCTTGAAACAGGAAACCATTCCTCAAAATTCCAAAGAAAACACTACAATTCAAATTTGTAGTTTTACGGGTGTGATTTTTTTTTTTTCACTCTAAAATTGTGCTCATGTGTGACTAAAATACAACCTACAAGTTGCTTACATCTTGCATAAGTACAAAGTATGAGCTCAAGAACACACTTCAAGGATGACCAAATGCAACTTGCATGTTGCTCACGACTATCACTGAAGTGGATTGCAAACAAAAGGTAGAGGGTTGAAATAAATAGAATTGAAACTCAAGAATAATTTTCTATTCCTAAAACTGTAAAGAAGCAAATTGACAGATCCTGGTAGTAAACAAATAGACTAAACTAGGAAAAACCAACCCAAAAGAGGAATAATTCTCAGAATTCTTCCCTAATGGAGTTGCCAGTTCTATTTGATAGATTTGTGTCTATGTTAAATGCAAGTCCTTAGTGAGAAAGTTGAAATGATAGATATTGTATCATTCTTTATAAGGTAAGACTTTATAAATGAAATGCAAAAGATAAAAAGGGATCTCTAGCACAAAGTTCTATTTAATACCTAGACACAATAGAACAAAAACATTCCTTTCTCATTCCTTCTTTAAAATTTCATATAAACAAATAAAAAATAATAAAAAATACAAACTCTAACTAACATTAGGCATGTTAATTCGTCACCAAATCCATAATTCAGGTACAAGAGATACACCAATGAATTACAAAATATTTTGTTTTGGCTAGGGTTAGGGGGTGTAATAAGAAAATTCTAAATATAATTTAAGTGTTTACAATAGAAAATAAATATAATTGATTTTACTGCAACAACTTCATCACCTGAGCCTAGGTTTCTCCAACCTTAGCCATTAATCAAACCCAATCTCAATATAAGGACACCAATCTCATGATCATAGGGGAGTTAAGGAGTGGCTCAAAAAACCATATAAGAGACTCAACTAAACTTGGAGAAAAACGAGAGTTCTTCTCAAGATGAGGGTTTCCTAATCAATGAAATAACCTTCAGACTGATCTTCCAAGCATAAGGATTGGGTGTGCCTCTATCCAACTATGAACCCTCTATTTATATGTTTAGGATTTGGTTCAAGTAGCTAGAGATAGAGATTTGGGTTGTACACGTGTACCGTCTTTGCTTCCTCCGCTCAAATTCTATAATTTTTGCATTTTATATTTCTTTATGCCATTCCGAGTATGCTTGTAGACTACTAAGTGGCAAGAAGTGAGATTCTCACAAGAATCCTTAAGTAAAATACCAAACACAAGGAAAAAGTGTCTATAAAATGCTCAAGATAATCCCAAAATTTTGACATAGGAAAGAGTGATGGCTCAATGATATGTAGGATGAAAAAGTTGACCAAATTAATCTATAATAGTCATCCAAAATGTTGATTGATGGAGATAATTTTGGAGAATTGGTTGGGTTCTTGGGACTAGAAGATGGACATTCTAGTCCACTTACTCTTGGAAGAAAATCAATGGTAAAACTAGCACAAAGAAAGATGAGCATGATATTAGAAGAGGCAAAATATATATATATATATATATATATATATGGAGCCCTTAAAACAAGGACTATTGACGTACTTTTCAATTACTCTCTAATTAATTTAGTAAGCAAATGAAGAGTTGTTCATTTAATTATCAATCTGGGGTCATGTTAAACTTACGAACTATCGTGCACCATATATGCAAGTACAATGTTATAATTTCCAATGAGTTGTAGTATTTTCAAATGAATGCCACAAGGAAAGGTACCAAAATTCTCTAGCAAGTCACTGAATTAAACTACACCAAATCCACACTTGCAAAAATGAAATCACACGTTGCAAGAAAGTAAATGACACATTCGTAAGAAAGTAAATCACACTTGTAGGAAAGTAAATCATGCTTGCAGGAAAGTAAATCACACTTGCGGAAAGGTAAATCACTCTTGCAGGAAAGTAAATCACACTTGCGGAAAAGTAAATCACTCTTGTAGGAAAGTAAATCACACTTGTAGGAAAGTCAATCACTCTTGCAAGAAAGTAAATCACACTTGTGGAAAAGTAAATCACTCTTGCAAGGAAAGTAAAGATGACTTGTCTCAGTGTTAAGGTGATCTCGATTATTGTGATAGCTATATTATGACTCATGTACTAAGATGCAACAAGCCTCAAGCTATAAGAATCACACCACATTGTGCTCGTAAAGAAGGAAAATAAACTATCTTGATTCACAAAACATGCAATTGTTAATTAGAAAGCTAGATGCAAAGTTGCAACAATGAGAGTTGCAGCAACCAAAGTTGCAACAATGAGAGTTGCAGCAACCAAAGTTGCAACAATGAGAGTTGCAACAACAAGAGTCGCAAAAACATGAGTTACAATAGCACGAAATACAACAACCATAATTGCAACAGGGGAAATATTAATGCTACAACAAAGTTTAAATAGAGGAATTGCTAGAAAAAAATGAAAATGAATGAAATATGCTACAACTACACATTAACCAATCAGAAGTTCTGCAATGTCAGCATAGAGTGGCGGCAACGAGAAAATGCCAGAGTTGCAATGCGATGTGTTATAGACAAATTGATGAAAATAAATGAAAATAAGGAAGAGAGACTACAACTACTCGCTCATCAATCAAAGATCACTACCCTGCAATGTTAGTATTTAGCTACAACAATCAACAAGATGTTAATAGAGGAATCATTGTAAATAAATGAAATAATAAAAATAAATTCTATGACTACTTTTACAAAATATAGAAGATACAAAACATATCGAACTAAGGAGGGGGTCCTACCTCCTTAGATGAGGTACTGGTCTAAGAATGTAGGAGGCGCTAAATGCTTAACACACCATCAATTGAATAGGAACGAAACAATTTTTTTATTAAATGGAAATGTGTGGATCAATACAACTCTGTTTTACAAAATTTATGTTGCTTTTCCTTTGTCCCTTGGCTCGGAGAGAGCGGGTGTATTTATACAAAATGACTTCTTCCTAAACAAGCTAAGAAAATTGATGGAAATCCATGAGAATCAGGTTGTCTCATGTTGTTACATTGTATTTTCCATTAAAAGAGGGAAAAAATCGGGTGTTTGTTGACTAAATTGGCCACGACAAGTGGTGACTGAGTTCCCCATTCCATTATGGTGCCCAATTTCCCTTGATGTGTTATTCGGCAGTTGTTGGATGGCTAAACGATCCCTAGTGACAGTTGTGTGATTGACCGATGAGCTATTATGGATTTGCAACAACGGTCTACAATGAGAGTTGCAACACAGTGAGAGTCACAACAATGTGAATTGCAACACTAGGAGTTGCAACAGTGGGAGTTGAAACAATGACTAGAGTTGCAACACTGGGATTTGTAGCAATGAGAGTTGCAACAATGACCATAGTTGCAATAGCTACACTTGAACAGGGATTGCATCTCTCATGTTGGGAAGGTACTTGTGCAGTAAGCATTATTAGCACGAAAGGTGATAATCTCCTAAAAAATGCATATGAATAAGTATTGAAATGGAAAATTGAGTGAGTGATTATACCTTGACCAAAAATGTGTCATTGTGGATGAAAGGTGTATTAATGTGGAAATGGAAATGGAAAAAAGGTGTACAAAAAGTGTTGGATAGGTGCTACAAAAATGTCAATTTGAGAACTCATCAACTACCTTGAGGAAGGTTAAATACTTATAGTCATTTCCACCAATATTATGGGTTTGGGTTCCTCCAAAAAGAAACTAGCTCTAAAAAGTCTCCTTAAGTTACAAAAAACTAATATTTTGATGGTTCAAGAAACCATTCTTGATAGTAAAAGATCCAAAATATTCTTTCCTCTTTGAAAAATTGGAGCTCTAGGTTTAAGTGGTAAATTGAGGGTTGTTACACCTTAGTTTTACCTCAATGTACCCTGTATTTTTTTGTCATATGTTGATCATCATATGAGTATATTATGTGCCTTATTGTACCATGATGAGACAAAAGTGTGGTTGTATTTGCACTCATGTATTGTATTGGATCATGCTTAGATTTTCTATGTATTGGTAGGGGGCTTGTGTGGTATCCCCAGACCCCATGTGGTCAGTCATGGCTCATCCTTTTAGTCCCCTTCAATAAAGTATTCTGATTTTATGGCTATGGTCAACTGCACCTTGATGTTGGTAACTCTTCATAAGGTCAGGAATTTATAATTTGGGTTATATATGCAACCATTTTGGGGTGGATCTACTAATACACATGATCTAGTGGAGCTGCATATTCTTTCTTACCCCTTTGTATACAATGTAAATGTGTTTCTCTTTGTAAATGTTGTCACACCTATGTATGGCACACTTATTCTATTCCTAAGCATGGATCCCTCTCTTATGTATTCATCACACTTTGACCATCTACTATCAGAGATGAGTTTTCATGTGTTCACTCAGTTTCATGTCTCCCAAGTTAGTGTCACATTTATCTAGGTAGTACACATATTCTAAGTTACTGGGAACATTCTTCGAGGCACATTTGGGATATTATTGCATACATGGACATCCTCTACACATACCACATTGGATATTCATGAGTTCCCTCCTTCTTTCACCACTTTTGGAGGTGTCTTTCACATGATTTGAGGGTTGACCCACATGCGTGGGGTTTATGATAGTCATGTGGGTGTTTTTGGTGATGATTTGACTTGGAGATGCATCTTCCTTGCCTTGTGGAGCATATTTTCTTGACTTCAGGGCTTGGTCATACCTTGGGGATTCCTTTTGAGAATTCCATGAGAACATTATGAGGAGGTTGTCCACTTTTGAGGTCATGTTGCACCTTTTCACGAGGTCATTCCACTTGGAGGAGAGGAACGTTGGAGATTTTCTTTCTTGGGAGGTTAATTCACCATGTTTTGAGGCCTCCACATTACTCTTCCATTGGAACCTTGGGCTAGGAGAGAAAATTGACCCCATTATTTTTGGGATGTTCCTCTCTCATGAGGGTTTATGTACATGTGGCATCATTTGATTATGTATTGACTTAACCTCCTTATTTGTGTGGATGAAAAGTATCCTTTGTTAGTCTCCTAGGATAAATTTAGGGAAAAGAATTAGTAAATAATGGGAAGCATGTAGAATCCTCCTCTATAAAGAGAGTCTCTCCTCTCATTCCAAATAATTGTGAATTGTTGGATCATTTGTGAGAAAAAATAATAGAAAATATTTCTTTTGAGGTTTTTGTTGTCAATTATTGGAGATTTCTCTTTCTTGGTTATCTTCTTGGTGCATCAAATATTGTTTATGGTGAATGAAGTCGTCCACTAGCTTTCAAGATCAATTTGTTTGAGGAGTTACTTAACTACTTGGAGAGGAGGTGTTCTATGGTTTGTTCCTTCCTTTTTCTCTTGTTAACTTGGGTAAGTACTTAATCCAATGCTTTGTTTTTCCTCTTGGTTCCTTGGCAAGGTATTTTAAGAATTTTATTCAAGTTATAGCTGATCTTGTTGGTGAAGGTTTTTTCCTTTGAGAAATCCCCTTTTGTAGGGCATTGGTCCTCTTATCTTATCTTGATTAGGTTAGAGATTATTATTCCTTCGTGGTGCTAATCTCTTACCCTAGTCCATAAGATAGAAGTGACCAATTCTTAAAGAGGCATACTTCTTGACCCCATAAACCCTAACTGGATAAAAAAAAAATAAAAAAAAAAAGGCATTAGTCCTATATCAATCATCCAACCAAAAACCCCTTAAAAAATCATTTTTATTTTTTATTTTTATTTTGTTTAATAAGGAATCTAATGGTGAATATCAAATAAAATCATTTATTTAGATTTCATTTATTGTCTAGTGTAAATATAACGAATTATTTTGTTTCATAGACATATTATTCCTAGGGTTTATGCTTAATTGTTGATCTTTAACCCTAAGGAGGCAAACCAACCCTACCAGATTGAGATTTAAGGTGTTATCTAATGTTATTTCAATTGATTTAAGGTGATTCTCAAATCTGGAAATCAAATTGCAGCATTAAAAATCAGACTTGGTGAAACCCTAAGGCTAGGGTTTGGTGCTTCAAGGTGTATTCTTTCTTGTGCTTAGCCTATATTTCATTTCTATATTGTTTATCAAGCTTATATTTCATATCTAGAGGTGATTCTAATCTATAATGTGCTAATAATTTCATATCTTATATTTCATATCATTTTCTTAGAGGTTTTATTTGGTGAATTCCAAGTGCTTACTTGTGAAAACCTTGGGGGATTCACCACCCATTTTACAAGTTCTTTCTTAGTTGATGTTTATGTATCTTTAGAACTTGTCTCTAACACTTGTTGTGTTGTTATTGAATCTCTATTTACCATTTTTTTGTAGAATTAAATTCTAATATGAAGTTGTTAATGTTGTTTATCTTACATATTAGATTTGGCACACACATTCACTAGATCCTAACCTTTATTTTAAATGGATATATATGTTATTCATGAAATTGTTTCTAGCTGAATATCTTTAGAGTATTGCAATTGCTGATTGGAATCCTAACACATTGTCTTGTTATATATTTTGTGGATCATTAAATTAAATCACATGATTTCATGGTTTTGTTTCACTTAAAGAGGTTTACTTTAATTAGTTGGGATACATCCTGTGGATTCTAGGATATGGCATAAAGTGTAGGGGAAAGTGTGTTGAGGTGACAGTAGTTCACTTCCCATTCTTGTTTCCCTAGATAGCCCCTGTGTTGGCAAGGGTGTTAGTTCAGGCGATAACATTTTTTAGCATTATTGTCGAGGAAGACGTTATCCATGTTTGACGTAACATTTTTGTGTCATTTCATAGGGTCCTATTGAGCACTCAACACACCCTCAAAATTTCTAAAATTTGGGGTACCACTTTTAATTTTGTTTCTTTTCTTCGCATCCATTAGCCTTGAGAATGTTTGGTTTCCTTGATTGCATTTGATTTTTTTTAAGTCTGATTTTCTTCGATCATTTGAATAAGTAAAGTGAGCATGCACCAAACCCAAAGTGGACACAAACACTTTCAAAAGTAAAACCATCCAAATAACACGAACCTAAATGCATGAATATTTGAGAAAAATGGTCGTCGATCAATTTGGCCCGACAGAGGCATCGAGTCGGTAAAAAATGAGACGTTTTCAATAAAGTTCTCAAAATCATCATTTCCACACTACGATCAACGAGTCTGTTAGGTGCCAAGTCATTCATCACACCAATAATCACGCTATATTTTTCCCCACGTTGTCCAATGTGATCGTCAGGTGTGGATCAAAGCCTTGGGATAATTTTGCGAATTGAACATAAGGGTGAAAAGTTGAGGCCTAATCAATATTCACCATTCAATCAAATTCAACTTTTAATATTAGTCGTTCATGAGTAACAAAGGAAGAAGTTGTCTATGGATTTTTGGAATGCCACGTAAGATGCCACATGGAATCCATACCATTTCTTCATCATCACCCACACACTTCGTGTCGGTTGAGGAGCCTGACTATCTTCTTGATTCAGAGGTCTTTGTTTTTCAACCATGTTTATACCCCAAACTTTACACCCCTCCATGTGGGGGATTATAGGGGGGGCTTGCCCCTCCTACGGGGTCTAGGGGCAAGTGGGCACATGGCGGGGGTTCGGGGGTGAAGCCCTCGAAGGAAAAAATTGCCTTGTAAATGTATATTGGAATTTCATAATAAATATGGACCGTTCATTATAAGGTCATAGATATGATGGTAGGAGTTATTTTCGGGTTTTTTTTCCCTAGAAGGCAACCCTCTTTTATGAGAGAAATGTATTACGGCTATGTATCATTTAGATTATTGTATTCTAAAAGAGGAGACTATGAGAGAAAGAAGAGGAAGTTACAACGGGTGTGTTGTAGGTTGTATCCCTTCATTTGTTGGATAATAATAAAGGAAGGACCTAGAAATTTCTCTAGTGGATGTAGCCCACACTAGGTGAACCACGTATATCTGTGTCTTTGTTGTATTGTGTATCTTCTATGTTTTATTTATGCATTTGTTTTATTTTATTGCTCCGCGATCATGTTTTTCTAACAACTAGTATGAGAGCGAAAGGTAACTCACAGGAAAAGAGGGTTCCTAGTTCAAGTGCGAGCAATGGTGGAAGATGGAAAGTTTAGGGTCAAGGCATTTAACGAACAAAACTATCAGTTATGGAAGATGCAAATGGAAGATTATTTATATCAAAAGGATCTATTCCTACCATTCGGTGGAATAGCAAAGAAGTTGATGGCCATGAAGGGCGAAGAATGGGAGGTTCTTGACAGAAAGGCACTAGGAACGATACGGCTGAGCCTAGCAGCATCGGTGGCTTTGAATATTTTGAAAGAAAAGACAACAAAGGAGTTGATGGATGCATTAGCTAAACTATATGAAAAACCCTCAACATCCAATAAGGTATTTCTAATGAAGAGATTATTTAATATGAAGATGTCAAAAGGTGGGTCTATTGCAGATCATTTAAATTATTTCAATATGGTTATTAATCAACTAAGTTCTGTAAAAGTGGACTTTGATTAGTAATTGTATTAATCTTGAATTCAATACGGTTACTAATAAGACGCGAACCCGACCAAACCATTGTGTGCCAAGTCAAGTGATGTCGCAAACCGGTGATGGTCACATTTGTGTATCAACTCAGTCATTGAAGGCCAACAAAGGTATTGCCACTACATTTAAATGCCATTACTATCCAGAGATCACCCCCATCACTTCAAGATTTGGATTTTAAAAATTGTTTCCCCTCAATCTTGCTACATTATTTGCATAAGTCAAGTGTGTTATCAACCATGAACATTTGTTTGTTTATCTCCTACTAATGAATTGAGGAAACATTATATGTTTTCTCTGATATATGGGGCCCAATTGAACAGTAACTATGCATTGTCAAGTAAGCTTTTCTCCTTCAAATAAATATGTTGCTTGATACAGGTATGTTTTGTTGTGTGGTATGTAGTTTTGAAGAATATAAAGGATGTTTTCTAATCATCAATGTTTTCCAGCATAAACGATGCCTCCCAAAAAACTCTCGCGTAGAGGACACCTAAGAGTCTAAGGACCCGGTCTGGTGATGATGGGGAAGGTTCCATTTTTTCTCCTGCAAAGGTAGAATAGGCCTCAACGACCAATAATTCAATACCTCTTATCGTGCTTCTCCTGAAGAAGATTTTCAACATAGTGTCGATGTTTTGGGACACTGGGCCTCAACTACTTCCTAGAATGACATTTATACAAAATTCAATCATGGTGACTACCCAAAATCAACCCCACATAGTGACTTGCAACTTACAGAGGTAAATGATATTGTTTATCCTGCAATAAAGAGGTCCATGCTACACTCTGTCGCTTCCAAGGCGCTTGTGATGCCTTGTATAGAATTAATGGAGTGGGTCATTACTCACACCAAATCCTAGGATTGTAATATTGTGAATGACCAAGGAGAATTTATAGGTTCCTTTCTTCCTCAAGACATGTCCATCTACTACAAACTTCTAGACCTTGATGAGTCCCTTACTAAATATTTCTTGATTGCATTCTAGGAGCAATATGATACCACTAAAATATTGGAAAACTGGTGGAAGGAAGACACAAAATTTGTTAACATATCCACTAGTAAGTATGCCATATCTAGCCTAAGGGAACCCTATATGTACGCCATGACCCTCCTATGCAGGATGTATGGGGAAAGGGATTTTTCTCAGGTCTCTGAAGCGTGGTTTCCCCTGGAATATTTTGTGGTGATGTGGGGTAAAATTTTCAATTGGGGAGGGGTCATTTCTAAACAGTTAAGTTTTAATATTGTTGAGGCAAAGTCCCCAAAGCCAGGAGATCCCCCTACTTTCCACATGGTCTCATTCCTTTTGGATGTGCTATGTGCACATAACGTCTTCCTTGGATTGTCCCTTAGTTGGTATATTTTCAAACCACTCGTCAATGTGTATTTCAGTATGTTATGGGAAAACATGTATAAGAGGTATTACTCTCAAATATGTGATTTTTACACCCATGATCTATTTCCTTATTTTTGGATGAGAGTACCCCAGACTCACTAAGCAAGCAAAGAAGATTTTGAATTACATTGGAAACTATTGCTTTGAAGAGAAACATACCTATTTAAGAATTTATGGAGCCATCAATCCACTACAACTATTACCTGTATATGTACTTGACAGGTTAGTAATCATAGATATTTTTTATCAGACGATGATGAAAGGATTCAATGCTAACTTGGTTAAGGATAAGAAGAGATTATTTATTCCTTACAACTTTCAAATAGGGTACTATCTGGTGTGTTGGATTACTGAGAGGGGGGGTGAATTAGTAATAGAGAAATTTAATCCTTTTTAACCATAAAATGCAAGTGTTATATCAATGTAGCATTAGCATCCAATAGTTTCAGAGTAAATAAACAATGAAATAATGAGCAATCATACACATACAGAGTACACCAGTGTTTTTATGTGGAAACCCAAAGCGGGAGAAAACCACAGAATGTTTTTTCTTGTATGACTTTAAGAATTACATTTATTGGAAGCACCAACTTCCTTTGTTTTCTAGATGCAACTGGAAGGAGGCTCCAACCCCCTAGTTTCTCAGGCTACAACATGAGGTAATTTCCAACTCCCCGATTCTCTGGCTACAACCAGAAGGAGGCTATAACCCCCTATGTTCTCTAGCTATAACCGGAAGGTGGCTACAACCACCTGTCCTTGTCCCATCCAACCGCCCTGTCATAGAAGAAGAATGATGGAACCACTGTCACACTATCACTGTGAGATATACTGTTGTAAACCTATACCAATCAACCTACACCAAATAACCTATAACAACCTATACCAAACAACCTGTAATCAACATGTACCATAAACAAATGCACCAACCTATACCTCAAACTGTACCATCAACGAGTGCATCAACCATGCACCAAATATGTACCAATCATGCATCAAATACACATAAACTATGACTCATCAAGATGTACCAACATCATCAACTATACACCTCGTGTATGTGCCAACTCATCAACTACTTGTCTCAACCATGTACCTCAACCAAAATCCCTCATTAATTTCATCATCCAAATCTGATTTGTAACTCTGTAATAGACCTGGTGTATATGATCACATACCTGCAAACATTCCTTAACTTTAACAACAAGAGACTATCATTTTCATCAAACTTTACTTTAGTCTCGCATGACTAATTTTAGATTAGTCAACAACCCTAACTTGAAATAGTCATAACTATGTACATGTAATGAATAAAGATTTGAAAATAGTACACAATGTTCTCCAATGTATTTTATGCAATTCTTCTAGGTTTCACTACTTGGAACCTCTCAAAAAAGGAGTTACATCAAAAATGGCATACCTTGTTGAATTCTGACTTATTCTAAAGAGATAAATTGTAGAGTGTTCCCCGCACGGAGTGTTTGTTGTATGGATCTGAAAATGGTACACAAAATACTATAGACTGTACTCTAACCAATACATTTGGTCTTACTTAATTTGGATCTGTTATGAAGAAGCTATGAAATTTTTACCTGAAACACCTGTTTTAGACTAGTTTCAGGACTAGCCATAAAACCCTATTTTCCATGAAGTGTAACTCCAAAAATAAAACGACCCACAAGCTGAAATTTTCATCACAGCTACTTGGATATGTTTCTTCAACGGTCTCCAGATTTCGCGATCTGAATCATTATTAAAAAAAAATTATTGTGAAAATGGTGAAATGACCTGTAAATAACATACCTTAGAAAGCATCATCAAAAGAATTTATCCTCCCTTGAATTTAGGCCTTCTTCACTTAACCTTCCCTCTAAAATTCGCCTTAAATATCCTTTGGTTAACTCAATCACTTGTAGATATTCAATATGCTCAAGTGTTATTAAAATTAGAGACCCTTGCCTCTTATTTATACTTTTATGTAGCTTCCTCAAGGGGTTACCTTCTAACCATCTTAAACCACTTTCCTTATTTTAGGGCTAACCCACTTCTAACCACTTGTCCACTTAGTAATTTCTCCATTAACTTTATTATTTAAATAATTTATTTTGTATCCACTTTGAATTATAGTACACTCATCACTTCACTTTAGTATTTAAATAATTTCTTCTATGCAACCACTTTGACTACTTTGACCTTTTGGGGCTTCTAGATGACTCATGAGTGTTCTCCAACTTCACATGGCCATAACTCTCTAACCATGAGGAGTTATGTGATGTTCCACATACCATCGGAAATGGCATGACATGTACTATCCATCTAGAATAGTATTACCTTAAATATATATTAAAAACCATACCATTATACATCAAAAAAACTTGGGTCCATTACCAAAACCTTTGTGCTACCGAAATTCGCTACTAGACTTTCTTCAAGGGTTGACATCAATGACAACCAACCCAAATAATCAACAATATTCCCCTTTGGCATTGACGGCAACACTCTGATGCAATACTAAAATCATATCACTCATGCTCCCCCTGTGACCATCTCTCCCCCTGGAACCATGCCTTTGTGCTCTTTTGTAACAACCCTAGTTGAATATATGCTTAGGGATTATTAAGTAAAATTAATTAGGTAATTAATTGTCTTAACATGGTTTTAATTAAACAAAGATTGGCATAATAATATTAATTAAGTATTAATTAATTAATTAATTGTTATAACTTTTGATTAAATAATTAATTACCTATCACATTCAATGACATGGGTAATAAATTTAAGAGGGTTAATCATTTTAATTTGTTTAATTAAATGATTTACGTATGCGGGAGAGGATAAGACATTAAATATAAGGATAAGATATTAATAAGGGGATAAGACATTAAATATAGGGATAAGATAATAATGAAGGGATAAGATATTAATGAGTGGGAAGAGAGTCGATGGAAGGGATATGACGGGAGGAGTCTTACGGGAAGGGGGATCATCATTTTTGGGGGAGAAATCATTTTGGAGGGAGAGGAGAGTTCTGGTTTCTTGGCTTGGATTTTCTGGTTCTGTGGTGGAGTTCTGCAGTCTTTGAGTATCATTGCAGGGGGCACCGGGTTGCTAGGGGTTTGGGGCACGAGGGCCAGGATTCCTTTCGGTTTCCTGGAGCTAGGGAGTCGGATAGGCTACTCCTAGCTGGCTGGGAGGTTAGTCGGTTTGGGCAGAGTTGGTCAGTGGCATCAAGCGAGGCAAGGCAGCAGCAAGAAGGACAACAAGACTAGCGGGAGTTTAGCATCAGACCAAGGTATTTTAATTTATGTATTTGTTTTATATATTTAAGGAATATGAAGTGTTATAAGGTTGTTCATAAGCTTATTATGTTCAGTTCAATAAATTTTATATATGTTGGTTATTGGTAATGTGTTGGTTATGAAGTATTAAAAATGTTAGGTTAGCATTCCTTAAAATAAAATAAAAAATTTGGGTTTTATAAGGCTCTGTGGAGCAGAACCCTACACATGGTATCAGAGCTATTTGTTTGAAATCTGGGCCTAAGGG
>SNQJ01S0011598.1:207482-225867 GCA_010110895.2 Picea sitchensis
GGCTAACCCACTTCTAACCACTTGTCCACTTAGTAATTTCTCCATTAACTTTATTATTTAAATAATTTATTTTGTATCCACTTTGACTTGTAGTATAGTCATCACTTCACTTTATTATTTAAATAATTTCTTCTTTGCAACCACTTTGACTATTTTGACCTTTTGGGGCTTCTAGATGACTCGTGAGGGTTCTCCAACTTCACATGGCTATAACTCTCTAACCGTGAGGAGTTATGTGATGTTCCACATACCATTGGAAACGGCATGACATGTACTATCCATATAGAATAGCCTTACCTTCAAATATATTAAAACTCATACCATTATACATCAAACAAACTTGGGTCCATTACCCAAACCTTTGTGCTATAGAAATTCACTACTGGACTTTCTTCAAGGGTTGACATCAATGACAACCAACCTAAATAATCAACAATATTCCCCTTTGGCATTGCTGGAAACACTCTGATGCAATATGGAAGTCATATCACTCATGTTCCCCCCGTGACCATCACTCCCCCTGGAACCATGCCTCTGTGCTCTTTCTCCAAGCATTTACCTTTGCATATGATAAATCTCTCCCCCTTTGTCATCAGTGGCAAAGGTATCAATCCATCCGGGGTTTCTCTCCCTGACTGAACTCTTCCTGAAATTGATCTCCCAACTTGAACTATCCTCTTTGTGGTGCTTCCTCATGTAAATCTAAGACATATACGATAAGCATTCAAAAGCATTCATTCTGGAGTAGAAATTACTTCGCGTCTCCGACGAATATACTCAAAGGATTCTCTTGGAAGTGATTTTGTAAAGATGTCTACCACTTGTTCTTTTGTCCCCACATATTTAACTCTGATGTTCTTCTCTGCAACCTATTCCCATAGAAAATTATACTTGATTGGAATGTGCTTCGTCTTGGAGTGCATCACTGGGTTCTTTGAGATACTTATGGCACTTGTATTATCACAATAGATTGGAATGGGCTCATCATACTCAACATGTATATCTTTCATAATTTGTTTCATCCATAGAACCTGTGTACAACATCATGTTGCTGCAATATACTCTGCTTCGGTTGTAGATAAAGATATTGATGATTGTTTCTTGCTTATCCAAGATACTAAATGCTCACCCTAGTAGAACGTTGTTCCACTCTTACTTCGTCAATCATCAATGCAAGCTGCCCAATATCCATCTATGTAGGAAATAAGTGATAGATCCTTTTCTTTTGGATACAATAATCCAAACTCTTTTGTTCCTTTGAGATATATGAAAATCCTCTTCACTGCTAAGACATGTGATTCCTTTGGTGTTGCTTCAAATTGTGCCACTTGTCCAACTGCCTGCATTACATCTGATCTGGATGTTGTCACATATAGTAAGCTACCAATCATTGGCATGCATTGCCTATGGTTTGTAGACTTTGAATCATCATCTTTGCTCAACTTGCAATTGGTTTGCATAGGAGTGGTAACTGGTTTGCAATCTTCCATTCTGAACCTCTTTAGCATTTCTTTGATATACTTAGTTTGAGAAATAAAAATTCCTTGGTCATTTTGACGTATCTGAAGACCCAGAAAGAATGATAGTTCTCCGAGTAATGACATTTCAAATTCATTTTGCATATCCTTTGCAAATTTCTGGCTTAATTTGTCATCGTTACTTCCAAAAATAATATCATCAACATAAACTTCAATTAATAAAATACTATCTTGAGTGACCTTGATGTAGAGGTTTTTGTTTGCACTTCCTTTTCTAAACCTTGCCTGTTGTAGATATTTATCCAGTCTAGAGTATCATGCTCTAGGAGCCTGTTTTAGACCATACAAGGAATTCTTCAGTTTACACACATAATCTGCATTCTCTGACAACTGAAATCCTTCAGGTTGTTCAATGTAGACTTGTTCTTCAAGTTCCATGTTCAAAAATTTTGATTTCACGTCCATTTGATACACTTTGATATTCTTGGAGCATGCATAAGCTAATAGCAATTTGATTTCTTCCATTCTGGAAACTAGGGAAAATGTCTCTTCAAAGTCGATTCCTTCAACCTGTGTATCCTTTACATACCAATCTAGCTTTGTTCCTTGTAACATGTCCATATTCATTCAATTTATTTCTGAAAACCCACTTTGTGTCAATCACATTCTTATTCCTTGGTCTTGGAACCAATTCCCAAGTGTCATTCTTCTCTATTTGATCCAATTCTTCATTCATGGCCTTATTCCAGAATTCATCCTTGCTAGCCTCTTCAAAATTGTTTGGTTCAATCGTAGATAAGAGTGCTAGGTGCATTTGTTTTGGTGAACAGATTCTTCTTCTAGTATCAACTCCTACATCCTTGTTTTTGATAATCTGATGTACTCATTTGCTAGGTGTCTTTGGAGGCACTTGTTGAACTTTCTCTTTTAGTTATGTCTGATCTTCTTCATCTTCCTCTTCTACTTCTTCTTCATCTTTGGCTTATTCTTTGTAAATTTGTTCCACTGATTCATTTTCTTCTTCCTTTGATTCTCGTCCACATGTTTCATCAATTGTTAAATTGATACTTTCCACAACTTTGTTCAATCTCATATTGTAACACTTGTATGTTTTCCTTGTACTTGAGTAACCAACAAGTACTCCTTTGTCCACACGAGAGTCAAGCTTTCCCATTCTGCCATATTCTTTTTTGATGTAGCATTTTCTTCCAAATACTCTAAATTTATTCACATTTGTCAGTCTTCCTTTCCATAGCTCGTAGAGAGTTTTATCATTGTTGTTTCTGAGCATTACTCTGTTTTAAATGTGAATTTTTGTATGCACTGCATGTGTCCAGAAAATATTTGTCTGATTCAGATTTTATGAGCAGAACAAAATGAATACAGATTATTAAATCATGCTTAACACAGGATAATAGAGATACAGTAAAACTGGTTTTCTATTCAATAAGGAAATAAGTTGAAACTGTAAAATACAGCGGAAAACAAGCTTGTTGGAATGGTGGCGGCTTATCTCTGAGAAAAGATGTGATGGATGCGCTCATTCGCAAGAAGATGATTACGATGAGGCTCTGAAGGCCTTTTTACAATAAACAGGAATGTCAAAAACCATAGACATCCAAAAACCTAACCCTAGGAGATGAAGCACCAAAAGTCATGTGGGCCCCGTTTGGGTAAGTTAGTACATCAACTTCTCGGGGTCGTAACTTTTGCATACGATCTTTCTTTTAGGCGCACGATAACCTGTTGGAAAGGTATCATCGAGGAGATTCATTTTGGGGGCTTAATCAAAGACTTTGTCCATCATTGCAAAGCGTGATCCCGAAAAACCTTCATTTAGGCCCTCAAAATGGCCCCGGAAGTTAAAAACTGCTAAAAATAGTAAATTGCCAAAATTGCCATAAAACTATTTTGAGCAAGTTGGAAAAGGTGGGTGGCCACCAATATTCACCTAGATCAATCCTCCCTCCTTAGGAAGCAATGGTCTCCATTGCATTGAGTTCCCCCATCAGATGAGGAAATTTCTGCTAAATTTGGCCTCGGGTGAGCCACTTGCCTTGGTGCAGGAGTTGCCCTGCTTTGACGACTCGATAAAGTTGGATCCTTTGTTGTCGAGTGCCCTTGATCTGTGTGTCCACAATATGATCACTGGATGCATGTTTCATGCATTCAGGGTTGAGCTCTATTGGTGTTAATTGCTCTGTTATCTCTGAGGTGTCCAATAATGGTGGGAAATATGGTCGAAGGAGAGCCACGTTGAAGACTAGGTGCAGGCCAAGGAAAGGGGGAATGTTGAGCTCAAAATAATTGTCAACCACATCCTTGGCGATGGTGTATAGACCATAACGGAGTGGACGAATTTTTCGATGGGGCCCTGTAAGGCGTTCTTTCTGCAAGTTCAACCAAACTTTGTCTCCCATCTGAAACTTATGTGGCACCCGATGTCGATCATGGCATTGCTTCTACTTGGAATTATACTTATGTAGAATATACTGAACCTATTGGAGGATGTGTTGGATCCTCTCAATGAACCGGGTGGCTTTGTCAACTTTTGGTGGAGCAAGGGACGAGTGGACCGAGGTGGTCACCAGGGGTAGTGCAACATCCATGGGGCCCAATGGTTGGAATCCCAACCCCATCTGAAAGGGGTTATGGCCAGTTGAGCTATGCAGGGCTCGATTGTAGCCATGTTGGACATAGGGAAGACTCTCATCCCATGTGTCGAAGTGTTTTGAATTGTACATGCGTGTGATGTCCCGTTCCCAAGAGTAGCCCAGTAGGGAGTGACTTAGTAGTCTAATATGTTCCCATAGACTATAGTCAAGCACAAACAGGGAACAAGATGGAGAAATAAGGAGGAATTGATGGCTAAACGATGAATTAAGCCAAAATACTTAGGAAAAGTCACTTAAGCCTAAGTCAATGAAGAATTAGAATGAAAAGGTGTTAAAGGGGGACTTAATTGACAAATAAATCACTTTAGGAGGAAAAGCGCCTAGCTTAAGTGAGGTCAATGGTGAATTGTATTGGGAAAGGTATAAAGGGAGGAATTTGACCTAATTCCTCATTATGCATTGTTATGATTTGATGTTGAGAGTTCCCAGAGGAGGAGGAGAGCCGACCTTACTGTTTTGTGGATTTCTGGAGGAAACCACCACCATTGATCGGTTTCGGTGTTGAGAGACACACCCTAGCCCATCGGAGATACCATCCAGGTATTTCACCGTACTTTTCAGGAGTATCCATTACAGAGTGCCCAGCTCAGCCAGTGAGGGCACAAGCTAGTTTGAGGGTTTGGAGAGTTGCACGAGACCCGTATCCAGATTGCATTTTCCTTCCAACCCATTTGAGATCCAGCCAGGGCGCTTCTATTAAGCCATCTATCACCAGATTCTGACAGTGGAATCTTGCAGATAGACTCATTCAGCCATTTAAAGTGCACCTCTTCCAGACAGACATTTCGTGTTGCATGCAGAGTTTCAGAGCAGATCCAGACAAATCCTTCCAACCCATTTCCTTATTTGGCGAGACGATCGTTTTGAGCCATATAGTGGCAGATTCCGTTGGTGGAATCCTTTTGGGTGCATCCAGTGCTCTAGGAGGGGTGCAAACCCCCCAGGGGTCCAGATCTAGTGCCTTAGAGACCAGATCCGAGATCCGACACTCATCCATTTCAGTCTAGAGGCCAGGGCGCTTCTATTGGAGCAGTTTCCGACGCATTTCGATGGTCCATTCTTCTGGACGAGTTTTCCTAGCTGGTAGCGATTACCGTATTTCTCTGGAACTGCATATTTTTTACGATCTATCCGTGCATGCATCAGATCTGCCATCATCTTCTGATCACGGGTATTTTTATGTTATTTGATTGTATTCCAGTACTGGTCCATGAGATCTGACTGACGTTTATATTCTATATTTCTATTAGGCTATTGTATTTCCATGCTCGAACCGTTATTTTACATGATATTGGGCAGTTGATGTTCTCTACTTTTGCATGCATCTTTTATATGTTGTTTAAACCTTAAATATGCAACATGCACATGCAATGACCAACATGCACATGCAATAACCCACATGCACATGCAATAACCATTAAGATCTGAAACATACAACTGAAACGCATCCAGAAACCCCTAGTGTATCAAATCTGCAAGACAGAATAGTAGATCAGTAGCAAATATCTCGATCGATGGAATCAGGGATATTTCAATGCACAGGATATGTACGATCATCCAATTCACGACCTCAGTTTGACCATCTGTCTGGGGGTGGAAGGCAGTGGATTTGGTGAGCTTGGTATCTACCCATGACCAGAGGCTTGAACAAAATGGGTTGAGGAACCGACTGTCACGGTCTAAGATAATGGTTTGTGGGATCCCAAAATGTATCCATATTCATTCAAAGAAGAGCTTGGCAGTGGCTTTTGTTGTGATGTTCTTCTTGTAGGCGACTAGAATCGCAATCTTGGAAAAGTGATCAACAACCACAAAAACACAGTCATTTCCTCTTGGTGGATGGGAGGCCCGACATGTAGTCCATTGAGATGGATTCCCACAGCCTGTCAGGAGTAGGCAGAGGGGTGTATAGGCCCTGCTTCTTAATGGTAGGTCTGACGATAACACAGGTAGTGCAGGACCTAATATACTTACCAACATCCCGTCCAAGTTTCGGCCAGTAGAAATGTTTCTGCAGCACTGCCATTGTGTTTTCGACGCCAAAGTGTCATGCCACCCAACTGTAGTAAGCTTCCCAAATCAGCTTCACGCGCTCGCTTGATGGAACGCGGAGATGGTGTAATGTCCCTTTCCAAATAGGAGCTCTAGAGAGGAGGATTAATAGTCTAAACTGTCGCGTTAGACTATAGGCAGGGCCAGAAAAGGAGTAAACAGGGTTACTAAAGGTCACTCCAGTCAAACGTGTTATGTTCGGAAAGTGACATTGAGCTAAAAGTGGTTAAAAGCGCTTTTAAGTCATTATGAGATAAAAATAGAACATACGAGCTAAAATTAGAAGTCAACAGTGAATTGAGGTTTTAGCAGTGAATTAGGGTTTCAATAGTGAATTAGGGTTTAGGAAATCTATAAGAGAAGGGTCGGCAACCTAATTCATCATTATGCAGATTATGACTTGTCATTGAGGAGAGAAGCGCATCTCAGGAGAGATAGTTTAGTGGATTCCAGGAGGAAGACACCAGTTTGTTGATTTTGGTGTTGAGAGACACACCCTAGTCACCGGGAAGATCACACAGGTCTTCCATCATTCTTTGGTAGTGGTTACACAGGGTCTAGTAGCAAGGGCGCACTTATCCAGGGTGAGGGCGCAACTTCTGAGGAGGTTCAGTGGATCGACTTATCCCATCCAGGGATAGTTCAAAGATTCCCCTCCAACCCAGTTGAGAGGAAGGCAAGGCACATATTTTGCCTGGTTCCTCATTAGATTCCAACGGAGGAACCATCTGGGGTGCATTTTCCAGACTTGGAAGTGTGACACTTTTTGCAAACACACTCAGGGTTCTCGAGTGAGCATCAAAACAGATTCAGGGAAACCCTTATGACCCATTTCCTAGTAGTTCAAGGTGATCATTTTGAGATACTTCTCAGCCAATTCCGACGGTGGAATCGCTAGGGCGCATTTTTCCAGAGAGGTAGGGGCACATTCCCCTAGGGGGATCCATCTAGGGTCCAGACACACCATTAGAGGGGCCGGTCAGTCACCAGGACTGAGAATTAGAGCAGGGTCCACCATTTGGGATAGTTTCCAGGCCTTTCCGAGAGGTATAGCCTTCAACTGTTACCGTGCAAGCTGCCATAGTTCCAGCTCATCCTTTGACCCTGCAGTGTTCATTTACTACCGGGTATTATCATTTAGTTTTCTTATTGTATTTCGGCTAAGATCCTTTTGTCTTTTGATCTAGCTGAGTGATTCATTTTATTCAGCCGCATTTGACATTTGTACTCCGCAGAGATATCATAATATCAACTTTGTAGTCCTTTATCGGATTTGTTATTTGTATGATCATTTATATGATGTAAACAATTAATCCTACACACACATTAGCAGTGTTTCCTAGACTACCCAAGTCAGGAAAATTACAGTGGTATCAGAGCTTTAATCCTTCCAGCCTGTGACTAAAGACAATGAATGCAGCAAAAGACCCAGATGGTCATGAGCATGTAGGTGATGAATATGTCACTTACAACAGGTGCAAGGAAAGAAGGTCTAGGCATGACTTTCCTCCTTTCCCTCCCAGCTCAGAGGAAGAGGAAGAGGCGCACATGGAAGTAGAGAGAAGGGTAGAGCGTGAGGTAGTGAGGATGCTAGGAGACATATATGAGTGACCAGAGGGCAGTGGTAAGGCCCCCATGGAGCCAAAGGCAACCTTCGTGCAGGTTATCAAGGATATGGTAGCTAGTCAGCGAGCCATGACTAAGTAATTGGCACAGATGACTGATATATTGGATATAGTGGGCACCCCAGGCACACAAGCCCCACATGCAGCTGAGGGGAACTCGAGGGCAGGTAGTAGACCCCAGTCTCCTACTCGCACATACACCTCTTCAAGTAGGATTCCCATACCTTTGTTTCCCAGTTTCCAAAGGGCATCCTAGTAGAAACACAACTACTGATAGCACATAGGTCGCCCACTCATGCATAGGACATTGCAGAGTACAAGAGGGAGTATGCAACATTGGGCCGTGACTTCCATCAGGACATGACCCTAGTCGATTATTGTGGGCTTAGACTCAGGAACCGCCCCAGAGAGCCACAAATAGGAGGACTGCAGCAGTAACATGGGCATAACATTGATTTCATATGGAAAGTTGGTAAACTCACCATACCTTCTTTTGACGGATTGTCCAAATGCACCGCCAGAGCTTGGGTATAGAAGCTAGACACATACTACAAGCTCAATCAGATGACCAAGAAAAAGGCCATCAATTTCACTACCTTACACTTGGAGGGTGAGGCACACGAGTGGTGGCATCATGGATTGGTGACATTGGGTCACAGTCGCATCACCTCCTACAGGAAGTTCATAGAGAGACTCATGGACAGGTTTGACAGGAGGGATCTCGAGATCCACTTCAAATAGCTAGCCCATTTGAGACAAATTGGCACAACAGAGGGGCTCACAGAGCCTTTGAGAGGATGGGTGGAGGCATACAAGTCACCCACCTTACATGATGCTATCCTACACACTCGATATTTGGCAGACTCAGTGCCAAAGACTAAACCCTTCGTACCCTAGAAGGATCAAGACATGAATCCATTCTAGACATAATGGAAGGGCAAGGAGAAGCTGGATGATGAGACGAGGCGTGAGCTTATGAGGAAGAAGCTTTGCTTCAGCTGGAGAGACCATTGGGTCCCAAGCCACAGGTGCATGGGCAAGGGAGAGATTCATTATATTGAGGTGGCAGCAGACAGTGTGGACAGTGAGGAGGAGGAGCAGGACAATGGTTCCACTAGCTCAGAGGAGGATTCAGCACAAGCAGAGGAGCAGCCTCCCCGTAGACCACCAACACCAGCAGAAGCCCACCCTCTGGTAGTTCTACAACTGCATGAGTAGGCTAACAAACGGAAACTAGCAAAGGGAGGATTCATAGCAACCCTTTTTGGTGTTCCCAGGTATGATACCCTCCGGATCAGAGGGACTATTCAGGGGCAATGAGCAATCGCCCTGATAGATGGTTGGGCCACCCACAACTTCATTGACGCTTCACTAATATCGAGATGGACACTTCAGACAGAGCATTTTAAGGGGTTTGATGTTGCAGTAGTAGATGGCCACACAGTGGTATGTCTAGACAGAGTTCCATACTTGGAGATAAACTTAGGCAACTACACAGTGAGAGACACATTTTATGTGGTTGAACTATCTGACACAGATGTGGTGTTGGGAGTCCAGTGGATGATTACCTTGGGAAAAATCACCACCAATTACCAAACCTTGGAGATGGGGTTCAGAGACCGTGACGAAAATAAGGTTGTTCTGAGAGGTGTGTCGACAGGAGCACCCAGGACAGTTTCAACCAAGAGGATGGAGAGATCTTCAGACATTGGGACGTAGCATATGTTGCAGAGTGCCTGATCACTATGCGGAAGGATTCAGATGTCCAACAATAGTATCATACAAAGATCAAGAATTTGTTGGGACGACATCAAAAGTTTTTTGGGTCGATTCCACCAGGGAGACCACCTGACATGGGGTTTGAGCACACCATTGAGTTGGAGGAGGGGGCATAACCTATGATCACACCCCCCTATCATCATCCTAGGAGGTTCAAGGAAGAGATAGAGAATGAAATCAAGGAATTGCTAGTGATGGGACACATCAGACCGAGCACCAACCCATTTGCATTGATTACCAAGCCTTGAACAAGAAAACCATTAAGAATTGGTATCCTATATTGCGCATTGATGAATTAATGGATGAATTGCATGGGGCAGTTTTCATCTCAAATATTGATCTACGCTCTGGGTATCATCAGATCAACATCCGAGAGCAGGACATAGAGAAGATGACATTTTGATGTCACTTTGGACATTTCGAGTTCATGGTTAAGCCATTTGAGCTAACCAATGCACTTGCCACATTCCAGTCTTGCATGAACCACATGTTCAGAGATTAGTTGAGGAAATCAGTCTTGTTTTTCTTTGACGGCATCTTGGTCTACAACAAGACATGGCAGGATCACATGAGGCACCTGGATGAGGTATTGAGTATCATGGAGGTGCAGTCATTATATGCAAAAGAGTCCAAGTCTGAGTTCAGTATGACATGGCTGCTTTACTTGGGCCACATCATTACTGCACAGGGGGTATAGGTGCACCAGGAGAAGAGCGGGGCCATTCTGGATTGGCCAACGCCCAAGAACGTGACAGAGTTGAGGAGTTTCTTCGGGTTGTGCAGCTATTACAAGCGGTTCATTCGGGGTTTTTATCGGCTTGGAGCACCACTGACGGATCTTACCAAGCATTGGGATTTCATCTCGACCAAGGAGTCACATAAAGCCTTTGATCACATGAAGGAAGTCACAGGCACTTGTCCAGTGTTGGCATTGCCAGACTTCACCTTGCCATTTGTACTAGAGTGTGACGCATCCGGCGAGGGTATCGGGGCAGTTTTGATGCAGGGAGGACACCCGATTGTATTTGAAAGCAGGAAGCTCAGTCAACCTGAGAGGTTGTACTCCATTTATGACAAGGAAATGTTGGCAATCATGCATGCCTTGACAAAATTCAGGCAATATTTGGTGGGCAGCAAATTCATAGTCAAGACAGATCACAACAGCTTGAAGTATTTCCTTGAGAAGAAGGATCTCAGTGAGTGCCAGCAGAAATGGGTAACTAAGGTACAAGCATTCGACTTCAACATAGAGTATGTGAAGGGGAAGAAGAACATTGTGGTCGATGCACTATCGAGGAGACCTGTATCATGTTCTTTGATGGAGATTTCAACAGATTGGAAATCCCACTTGTTAGTGGAATATTCCAAGAACAAGTTCGCTTGTGACGTTATGGATGGGAAGATATAGGATGATAGGTATAGGGTCATTGACGATGTCATATTCTACAAGGACAGAGTCTACTTGGTGCCATATTCGGGGCTCAAGAAGAAGATCCTCACAACAGTTCATGATTCACCACTAGCAGGCCATCAGGGGTTTTTCAAAACCTACAGACAGATCAGGGAGAGGTTCTCATGGAAGGGCCTCAAACGAGACGTTATGAGACACGCCAGTGAGTGTGTGACTTGTCAACAGAACAAGTCAGAGCATGCTCTTCCATCAAGGCTACTTCAGCCACTCCTCATTCCAGAGCACAAATGGGAGAGTATATCGATGGACTTCATTACAAGCCTACCCAAGGTCCAGGGTAAGGACTGTATCTATGTAGTGGTCGACAGATTGACCAAGTTTTCTCACTTCTATGCCATACCAACATAGTACATCGCATTTCAGGTAGCCGAGCTATTCTTCAGGGAGGTCTTCATACTTCATGGGTTGCCGAGGAACGTCGTCAGTGACAGGGATAGTCGGTTCATGGGGACATTCTGGAGAGATTTGTTTCAGTTGGTGGGGACATAGTTGACACCCAACACTAGCTATCACCCTGAGACAGATGGGAAGACCGAGATTGTCAACAAGTGGGTTGAAGGATATTTGAGGAACTATGTACGTGGGCAGCAGAGAACATGCGTAAAGTGGCTTCATTTAGGAAAGCATTGCTACAACACTACTTTCCACATGTACATTGGTATGACACCCTTCCGAGCATTGTACAGATATGATGATCCCACTTTGGTAGACTTGGTTTTTGGGGAGAGCAAATCTCCCAAGGGCAATGATTGGATCATAGAGAGTCAAAAGATTCTCAAGTTGTTGAAAGAGAACCTGAAGACAACACAAAACCGATAGAATATGAGTGCGGACAAGCATGGGATAAAGCACAGCTTTGAGGTTGGGGATTTGGTTTTCTTATGACTCCAACCTTATTGACAGTCATCTCTGAAGAAGAGTGGGGTTGAGAAGCTCAAGCCCAGATTTTAGGGGCCTTACATGATCATGCGTTGACTAGGCGAGGTTGCTTATGAGCTAGAGCTTCCAGAGGGGAGCAATATTCATAACATGTTCCATGTATCTTGCTTCAAAAAGGCAGTGGGACAATTCATTAGCACATCGGAGGATCTTACCCCTTTAGATGAGGAGGGACAGTTGGAGTTGGTTCCAGAGGAGGTTTTGGAGTTCCGGGAGCAGAAACTGAGGGGAAGGGTCATCAGAGAGTGTTTGATCAAATGGAGAGGGATTGCAATAGAGGATGCTACTTGGGAGAGCGAGCAGGTATTGCAGCACCCTGGATTGGTATTGCTTGAGGACAAGAAATTTCGGGAAGGGAGGACTGTAATGTCCCTTTCCAAATAGGAGCTCCAGAGAGGAGGCTTAATAGGTAAACCACCCTGTTAGACTATAGCCAAGGCCATAAAAGGGGTAAACAGGGTTACTAGAGGTCACTCTAGTCAAAGGTATTATGTTCAGAAAGTGACATTGAGATAAAAGTGGTTAAAAGTGCTTTTAAGTCATTATGAGCTAAAAATAGAACATATGAGCTAAAATTAGAAGTCAACAGTGAATTAGGTTTTTAGCAGTGAATTAGGGTTTTAGTAGTGAATTGGGGTTTAGGAAAGCTATAAGAGAAGGGTCAGCAACCTAATTCATCATTATGCAAATTATGACTTGTCAATGAGGAGAGAGGTGCATCTCAGGAGAGATAGTTCAGTGGATTCCAGGAGGAAGACACCAATTGGTTGATTTTGGTGTTGAGAGACACACCCTAGTCACCGGGAAGATCACACAGGTCTTCTATCATTCTTCAACAGTGGTTACACAGGGTCTAGCAGTAAGGGCACACTTATCCAAGGTGAGGATGCAGCTTTTGAGGAGGTTCAGTGGATCGACTTGTCCCATTCAGGGAGAGTTTAGAGATTCCCCTCTAACCCACTTGAGAGGAAGGAAAGGCACATCTTTTTCCTGGTTCCTCATCATATTCCTATGGAGGAATCATCTGGGGTGCATTTTCCAGTCTTGGAAGTCTAACACTTTTGGCGGACACACTCGGGGTTCCCGAGCGAGCATCAAATCAGATTCAGGGAAACCCTTAAAACCCATTTCTCAGTAGGTCAGGGCGATCATTTTGAGATACTTTTTAGCTGATTCCGATGGTGGAATCACAAAGGCGCAATTTCCCAGAGAGGGAGGGGTGCATTCCCCTAGGGGGATCCATCTGGGGTCTAGACACACCAGTAGAGGGGTCGGTCAATCACCAGGACTGAGAATTAGATCAGGGCGCACCTTTTGGGATAGTTTCCAGGACTTTCCGAAAGCTATAGCCACTAGGGTGAACTTTCCAGACCTTCAACAGTTACCATACGAGCTTCCACAGTTCCAGCTCATCCTTTGACCCCCGCAGTGCTCATTTACTATCAGGTATTATCATTTAGTTTTTTATTATTGTATTCTGGCTAAGATCCTTTTGTCTTTTTATCTAGTCGAGTGATTCATTTTATTCATTCGCATTCGACATTTGTACTCCGTAGAGATATCATAATATCAACTCTGTAGTCCTTTATCGCATTTGTTATTTGTATGACCATTTATACAATGTAAACAATTAATCCTACACACACATTAGTAGTGTTTCCTAGACTACCCAAGTCAAGAACATTACAGATGGCCCAAACGGCACAACAACCCATCTTGAAGATGGAAATTAGTGACCATTGAGTTGGTGCCCAACATTTGGTAAGTGGTGGAGAAGTTAGGGTCTATCTCGTAGACGTGGGGCCATCCAGAGGTCTCATGGTCACAAGAGTCTAGCACCGTGGTGAGTGCCGTGACGGGAGGTCGGTTGAGGCAATCAACCACTCGATTGGTACTTCCTGGTTTATACTTCAGTTGAGGTGGAACTGTTGTAAGTATGTGGAACATTTATGATGGCGGTCATTCTGCAATTTTCCTTGGGTCTGTATGAACTGTAGTGGCTTGTGATCAGTGTGGATGATTGTCTCCTTCCCAAGAATGTAATGTCTCCATTGGCGACAGGCTTGCACAATGGAGTAGATTTCTTTGTCGTAAGTAGGGTACTTACAGACAACATCTGATAGTGTCTCACTATGACATGCCACGGGGTGGCCGTCTTGAGTGAGAACAAAGCCCACAACATAGTCTGAAGCATCTGTCTCGATCTCAAAGGGATGTTGCAAGTCTGGTAATGAAAGTATTGGGGATGAGCACAAACGCTTCTTCAATTCATCGAAGGCTTGGTGTTGGGACATGCCCCACACAAATTTTGTCTTACCGCCACCCTTGGTTACTTGGCTGAGTGCCCATACGATATGAGAGAATCCCAACACGAACCTGCGATTGAAATTGGCAAGGCCCAAGAAGCTCTGAAGTTGAGTGAGTGTGGTTGGGGCTAGCCAGTCACAAATGACCTGGATCTTGGTTGGTTCCACATGCACACCATTCCAATCAACGATGTAGCCTAAGTAATGGACCATGTTCATGCCGAAGGAGAATTTTTCCAAGTTTGCATATAGTTTGTGTTGTCGCAGGGTGTGTAGAACATGATGAATATGCTACAAGTGTTCCGCCCAAGTCTTGTTGAAAATGAGGATGTCATCCAGATACACCACTACAAAAGTATTGGTGAAAGTTTGTAGGATATCATCCATCATCCCCATAAAATTTGTTGGAGCATTTGTCAAACCAAAGGGCATGACCAACCATTAAAAATTACCTTCTTTTGACTTGAAGGTGGTCTTCCATACATCTATCTGTTCTATTGGGACCTTGGGACTTCATATCAATCTTACTGAAGTATTTTTCCCCTGTGAGTTGATCAAGGAGGCCGTCGATTCAGGGAATCGGGTACCAGTTTCATATTGTGATTTTATTCAGGGCCCAGTAATCAATGCAAAGTCACCAGGTCCCGTCTTTCTTCTGCACCAACACGATTGGGATCCCACAAGGTGATGAGTTGGGACGTATGTGCCCCTTGTGTAGCAGTTCTTGGATCCACCTCTGGATCTCCTCGTTTTCTAATAGAGAGCGACGATAGACGGGCCCATTGGGTAGTGGTGCACCTAGGGTCAGATCGATGGGATGGTTGATCTGGCAGTGCAGAGGTACCCCAATAGGAGAGGAGAATATATCTGAGTATTCTTCCATGACCTTATCCACTTGATTTTGTTGTGTGGAGAGATCGTCAGTGGAGGCCCTTGATGTGGTTGCGATCTTTCACTCACTCTGAGAGAGAATCACAAAGAAGACAAATTTCTCAATCTGAGAGATGACCTTCCTGCATTGCTTGGCAGAGATCAAGGAAATATCACTAGGAGGGACTGCCTCGGGTATCCTGTACAATTTCCTATTCAAAGTAATAATAACACTATAAGGCCTAGACTCATATACAACATGATGTTTCCATAAATAAGGTTGGCCCAAAAGAACATTACAAAATTCAAGAGGAGCTACATCACACAACACCTCATCTTTGAAGGGCTTGATGTCATACAACAATCGGCATTGTTAGCTGACACGAAGATCACTTCCTTAGCGGAGCCATCCAATGGTGTAGGGTTGTGGGTGTGGCGTTGTCAGCAGGGCCAACCGCTTGACGACCTCTGCTGAGATGAGGTTCTTCTGGCTACCACTATCAATGATGAAGTGCAACAAGGTGCCTTTTACCCACATCTGTGAATGGAAGAGGTGATCGCCTTCTTCTAGCTTGTCTGGTTCACCAGGACAGAGCTTGGTGGTAGCAATGGTGGCATTGGGTTCCACGTCAATGATCTGTCTTCCCCTTTCTGGTTCTGACTCAGAGTCAGAACCCGCATCTGATTCATAGGCTTTCACTTCGGCCACCAGTGAGTGGTTTGAGCGGTAATATGTAGTGTTATTCCAAGGGCTCTTATGGAAGTCACACCACTTCTCGGTATCTTTCTTTATCTTTCCAGTGTCCTTCTTTGCTTGCGACTTAGACTGGTTGTCTTGATGTTGTCCATATTTTCTCTATCCTTTGTTCTGTGGGTTGGGGCAGCCCCTTCCTGTCTTTTGTTGTGAGGGGTTCCCAAGCCCAAAGTGTCACGTCTTTTGTTTGAGCTTCTGCTCCATTTTGACAGCATATCAACAAGTCGTGCCCAACGACGAGATGTCCATAAATTCCATTTTGGTCTTGACGTATCTATGCAGAGCACCGCGATACTTAAGCACCAGATTTTGCTCTGAATATTTGATACCCATCTTGGTGCACAAGGTATGGAAGATACTTGTGAACTCTGGCACTGCTTGGTCTCTTTCTTGTTGCAGTGTGGTCCATTTGGTATACAAGTCGTCATAAATTCCACAGGGTAGTCTTGTTCCTTAATAGCATCCCTGAAGGATTTTCAGGTGGCCGTAACTATATATAATGAGGGTTCCTATGTTTCCTTTTGCTCACAGAAAGTTTCCCACCAATATTTGACATGGGCAACGACTTTGAGGAGTGCGAAAGTAATATTTTCTCTATTCGAAAAGTTATGGACAAAAAAATACCCTTCTAGTAGATTCAACCACTTGTCCACAACATCTGTGTCTATCTGACCATCAAATATAGGAATATTGAAGTTGATTTTTACCTTGAAGGGGGTGTTGCCTCTACTCGAGGAATATGCATCGCTTGTTGGTAGCCGCCTAAGGATTTGTGCGAAACTATCCATCATATCGTCCCTCTATTGCGTGAGGGCTTCCGCAAGCAACATTTTGAAAGGATTTCATGTCCCGTCATCTTTATTTTCTCCTACCATGAGAGGTCGCTTAGGCGTGCGAGAGATTTTGTCCTTAAGAGAAACAAGCTCGAGACCTAATTCTTTGTACCCTGACCTCGTTGGGGACATGCATTAAGATGACAAGGAGCAGACCGCTCTGATACCACTAATCCAGATTTTATGAGCAGAACGAAATGAAAACAGATTATTAAATCATGCTTAACACAGGATAACAAAGATACAGTAAAACTGGTTTTCTATTCAATAAGGAAATAAGCTGAAACTATAAAATGCAGCGAAAAACAAGCTTGTTGGAATGGTGGCGACGTATCTCTGAGAAGAGATGTGATGGTTGTGCTCATTCACAAGAAGATGATTACAATGAGGCTCTGAAGGCTTTTTTACAATAAACATGAATGTCAAAAACCCTAGACATCCAAAAACCTAACCCTAGGAGATGAAGCGCCAAAAGTCACGTGGGCCCCGTTTGGGTAAGTTAGTACATCAACTTCCCGGGGTCATAACTTTTGCATACGATCTTTGTTTTAGGCGCACGATAGCATGTTGGAAAGGTATCGTTGAGGATATTTAATTTGGGGTCTCAATAAAAACCTTCATCTATCATAGAGAAGCTCGATCCCGAAAAACCTTCATTTAGGCCCTCAAAATGGCCCCGGAAGTTAAAAACTGCTAAAAATAGTAAATTACCAAAATTGCCAGAAAATTGTTTTGAGTGAGTTGGAAAAGGTGGGTGGCCACCAATATCCACCTGGATCACTATCAATTTGGAATCCATGCTCTCATCCACTGTCATGTATCTTTCCAAACCTGCTAAGTGTTCTTACGAATCCATCTCTGTCCATACTGTCCAAGACTCTGCTACACAATTATCCATAATTTTGACTCATATGCCATTGTACTATCATGAAGTAGTACTACAACTTATTGATCTATCATATTTTACTTCTGCTAACTGAATCCACTGAATCTGTCTACTCAAACTCTGCAAGTTGCTCGTAGGATGATTCTTTGGTCTGTCTCAGCTACCGCATAGACACCCCTTGTCTATTATTCATATTATCTGTTAGTCTCTAAGTCATATGGCTCAGAACAATTCATGCTCTTATGTGTATTCATCATCATCTTAATTGGTAGATTCATCATATCTCTGAGCTCTCACTTCTTTCCTTCTATCTATGGATTCATCTTTCACTACAATGCCTGAAAGTACAATCTCTTGAACATGTTCCTTATTTATCTATCTTTCTTTTCTTTCAGTTATTTTACAAACCTTTATGTATCTGACATCTTTCCTTTTCTCTGTAGAATTTTCTTCATCTCATTTTATTGACAATCTTGCGATCTCTGGGACCTAGTTTTTGTTCACATGTTCTTCGTGTTTTCTTATCCATACTTTCTTATATCTGATATCAATGTTATATTTCATGGAAGTATCGATCATGTTTCTAAAATCAGTAGCTACGCGTCCATAGTTATGACATTTGTAACATTCAATGTCACGTGGGGCCACATAGGCATTTCTTGCTTAAACATTTCTTTTATAATCCCTACAATTTGCAACCTTATGTCCAAAATTAGT